>JARHVA010004050.1:255000-357500 GCA_037957365.1 Torreya grandis | reverse complement strand
ATAGATAATATTCTAGTCCACTTCCAACCTATTTTAGATGAAAACCTACATGCACATAGTAAACCAACTAAGTATCATTTATTTTGAATTCATTCAGATATTTGTTAATTGGTTCACATTACTACTTTTAGTAATCTTAGTTTTATAAATTTAGAATGCTATTTGTTTGAAATTTATATTAATTTTAATTATCATTAGGTTAGTTCACTACAATTTTTAAAAATATAATATAATACCCCTTAACCTAAATACCCACACATATCTAACTTTAGGGTTAAACAACTAAATCAAAACATAGATAAGGATCAAAAGCTACATTAGATGAATTTTGAGGTCACTTATAAGGTAGAAGGTTAGAGGGAGACATATATAGTGAGAGAGTAATGTGGATTAGTAAGTTTATTAAAAATATCAAAATATAAATATGTTGACCAATTATGAAAAAACATGTAAAATAGATTTGTACTAATTTTGGGTCTTTACAATTTGATTTTGTAGCATAGAAGCACACGTCAAATAGTCATAAGGCACATGTTGCACATCATAAATATATTGTGAGTTATAATTTATATTATATATATTTTTCATAGTCTTATTAATTAAATATTTTTATTTTTGATTTATAAGTCACATTCTTTGTCATATTTTAAATCACACATGAATTTAGAAATTCTACATAGATGAAAGAATAATTCACATACAACTAGGTGTAGTCTTTCTTACTATTTTATTTTAATTATTTATTTTTTCATTTATTTTAATATAAATCTATAAATAAATAAATATACCTTTAAAAATTGTTACTTTATAGATACACTAGATATTTGGACACATGAGCATTGATGCTCACTCATAAATGATAGTCAGGACACTCATGCAAATATAAAAAGGATAAGGGATTTTTGTTTTATACATCACCTAAGCTATATTATATCATAAGATAACCTCTCTCATCCTTTTGAATTTTATATCATTATCATTTTATATATTAACTCCAATTATAAATTATAGGTTCTATGACAATTTCATCATTGACACCTCCTAGGTGCATTTTTTGTTTATATCTGCATAGACACACTAGGACATTTGTAGGGGCTATATTCAATAATTTTATGGTTTTGAAAAATAAAGTCTAATTTGTATATTTGATAAATAAAAAACTTTTGTAAAAATATTTAACAAATTTAACAATAATATGAACATAAATTTATAAAATTCAAAAAAATATCATGTATTGGTAGTAAATGATATGTTTGTCCTTTAAAATATCTTGTGATTCATTTATTTAATATTTTTAGATACTTTTTTTTAAAAATAAAAAATTATACCTAAGACACATACCAATGTTGGACATTAAATAGACACTTTATATGGTCCTATGACACTATTTAGTGTTGAAGTACATTGATTTAGAAATATTTTGTCTTATATCACTTATTTGAGTTAAATTGGGAATTATGGGCCTTATTTTTACATATATTGGGTGAATTCCACCTTTAATTAGGCATCATCTAATTTTTCTTAGTTTGATTTAAAATTTTCCCTTTTATTTGGCATCTTCTACTTTTCCTTGGTTCATTTTAAAATTAACATTTTATTTTCATAGTACTCATATCTTGATTTGTACCTTATCCCATCTCTAAGTCATTTACACATGTACTCCCCATTTTCATCCTTTCTAGGCCCTTACATTTTGGAAGTAATCTTAGTTTTCCATGGTGTCTAATTTAATTTTTAAAAATACCTAGGATTTTATTTATATCATATATATACATAGGAAAACTAGTGAATGAACATATAAAACATAGTATTTTTTGGCATCTCATACCTAAGGATAATGATTAGGATATTCATATTACATTTTATTGCATGATTTAAAATTCAAAATTATTTATGAATGGGATATATCTAAAGTAGGACCCCTATTAACTAATCTCATTTTTATGCTCCTAAAAGTGTCTTAGAGTTGAGTAGGGCTATAAGAATGAAAAATAATTTTTAAATTTATTCTAATAAATATAAGAATTTAAATTAGGTTTCTAATTATAATACATATACAAAGGTGCTCAGAAAATGTTAAAAGGGTTTATAATGCTTGAGAAAGAGAATCAATAACTTTGTGAGATCTACATTGAATTTTGAGAAACTTGGAGGTTTTTTATTAGTATGAGAAAATGAAAAAAAATAAATTTATTTTTCACAATCTTAAAACATTTCCATTATTAAACTAGAATATGAGTATCAAACCAAATAACCATTATTTAATTAGTTTTATAGCAATCAACAAAACTAGAAATCTTTCAATAATGATTAGTCATTATTGAAATAGTTTCATAATAGTCATTTTTCTCACCTCCATAGATCACTATACATTTTATGTGTTTTATTTAGAACTATGTTAGGGACCTTTTTCATCATTTTCAACCACTTATAGTACTTAGGTAACTAAATTTTTAAATATTTCTCCATGAACCTCCTTTTCTGAATTCCAAGCATCTTAATCTTTGTTTCACACATTTCAAATATGTATTTAATATTTCATTAATTTATTTAGATTATTTTTATCTTTTGACTTTTTTTAATTGTTTAGTGTAGTTTCCCTTGAACTAATTCCACTTTTCATTAGAATTCATAGTTCATAAGTCCTAATAACTATAGTTGAACTTCAGATTTTGACTATCACAACCCAAAGTGATAAATACACCTAAGAAGATTGTGGATTTTTATGGTAACATATAGAATCATTTATTATTTACTCACAAACTTGAAACTTGGTCATAAGTGACCATTTATGACTATTTCTATTCCTGTTATAGTTATCAATGGTTATAAGTGGCTAATATTTCAAAATAATGGATTTTACTCACCCATATATGCATCTATTAGTCCTCAAGATATTTTTATAGATAATTTCTCAGTCATTTCTATAAAATTCATCATTTTTGAATATGATAACCATTCCTACTTTACATTGACCTATGTTGTGATAATGAAAGTTTTTATGCTATTTATTTCATATTCATATATATATTGGGTTTCCCTTTGTTACACCAATTGATTTGTTCCTCATATATACATATATCATTCTCTTGTGTGCTTATGTCCTCCTTTCTCTAAGTCTATTTATATGATAAATTATAAAGATAAATCAAGGAAACACCATTCACATATTTCAAAGCATATATGCTTTATCTAATGTATCTTAGTTAGGACTACTTAGAAATATGTTTGTGTAATTTTGACTACTAGTCTATAGTTTTTATGTATGGACATCTTGAATACAAGGTGGAATATGTTTCATTTCACATGTTACTTTGGCTATCTTATTTATATGATTTTTCTTTTTTTCTTTTATAAATAATATCTATTTTTATAATTTACTTTCAATTATTATTTATATAACTCTAAATTAATCTTGGTATAGTATCTTTCATAAATTGTTTATTAGATTAGGATCGTTTGGTTTTTCAATGTAATTTGTGTCTTTCATCCATTAGTTCATGTATGGAAATAATTTGGATGATGCCTTATGGATTACATATGATATTTCATATGTAATAAGTTATTTTATTTTAATCCCATTTAAAATATCATATTGAATATCTAACTTATTCCATCTATATAGCCTTATAATAATAAAAAAATCCTTAATCAGACGTGATAGTATAAAAGGATTTATTGAGAAAATGTGTGCAATGGAGATAAATTGACAAGGAAACACCAATTTTCATATTATAAATATAGATATTGAGATATAATATCACTATATTATAAAGGAGTATGTGTATATATCTAAAATCACTTACTTTAATTTATTCTATTCTTATTAACATCACTACCAATTAACATCATACTAATATTATCCTAGTATCCCTCCTATGCCCTTACATCTTTTTTTATTGTACCAACCTTATGTTACATCTCATTATCCTTTACACTGATTAATCATATTTTTTATCACATAATCTAATCATTAATTAATCTCACATAATTATTAAGTATTTTTAAACTCCTCAACTACCCCCACCTACTCCCACTAACACTCCTATAAACTAAATTCATAGACCTCATCTAATCTACATTTATTAATACCAATCAAATATAGAAACCTATAAAATTCATATAGTGATTCTCCCTCCATTTTATAAATGAAATATATCCCTTCATTCTCCCATTAACCACATATAAATCCATCTACATCCACAAAAAATTTAGCTTTGGAGATATCAAGATCATTGAATCGAAAACCATGTAATACCATCATTTCATCACCTTGTCTAACCAATCGGCCAAATCATACCAACATGATATCAAATATTGAGTCCATAAGAGAAATCATATGTTCCAGTCGTCAATAATTCAAAATCAAACATCTTGGAAGCAATATAATATGTTAAAATGGAGTTTATTATATTAAAATTTGAAGTTTTAAGTTTTATCTTTGTTTGACATTTAGTTTACATTAAATTGATCTTTTTTTAGTTCCAATCAAATGATTGCCCAATTTCCCTAGGGAGAGAGATTATACTAGATTATTATTAGATTTATATTTAAGCCATATAATTCAAATTAGGAAATATATTTTGGGTGACCATAGTGGGAACAATACCTTAACCTTTGCTTGTTAGGATTCTAGTGTGCTTCGCAAACCTTGTTGGTTCCTTGGTGAAGATATTTGGTAGTTGAAATCTTCAAATTTGTGTGAAATAACCACATACATATTTGACGTAGTTTCATAATGTTTTGAATCTATTTTGATTTATGGAAATGTGACTTCAACTTAACCACAAGTGGTTTTTCTCTTAATTATTAGATTAAACATTATGGTTTCCTTAACCACTTCAATTTTCTATTTGTTATGTACAAAGTTTTTTCTTTTGTTTCAACAATTTTGTTTAAGCACTAATGATTTCATGATATGTTTAGATTATTGCTCTTTTTGTTACTTTTTTTTTGCATCGTAAAAAGTTGGCACTATAAACACACAGTTTCACATTTGACACAAATGGCTTCATCTAGTCCAAAAGATGATTTGAGGTATAACTTAATCTATCCTCTACTAATTATCTTTATATGTAACAAAGTTCATTATGTTTTTAGTGGCTTCACATTCACATTTAGGAACATTGATATTACATTAGCATCTTCATAAATATTTATATTAACTTTAATTTGATTAGCATTCTGGCATATTTTGTATATTTATGGCTTCATGTTAGCAATTAATAAAGTTCACATATAAGTACTTATATTATCTATGATAAGATAATATAGTGGTGTGATGAGTTGTAATAACAACACATATAATGTAATAGTTAGTGAGTGATTTGTGATAACAAATCACGTAATTAGACTATGGTTAAAGAGTGTGTTATAAGTTATTATAATAACTTAGTTATATTAGGAGAGTTTTTATAGGAGATTCAGTAGGCCTCTTAGTTTATAGGAGATGTAATGGACTCTTTATATGTATGGTTATCCAAAGTTAATTAAGATAATTATTATTATTATTATTGTTGTTGTTGTTGTTGTTGTTGTTGTTGTTGTTGTTGTTGTTGTTGTTGTTGTTATTATTATTATTATTATTATTATTATTATTATTATTATTATCATTATTATTATTATTATTATTATTATTATTATTATTATTATTATTATTATTATTATTATTATTATTATTATTATTATTATTATTATTATTACTATTACTATTATTATTGTTGTTGTTATTACTATTACTATTATTATTATTATTACTATTACTATTATTATTATTATTATTGTTATTATTATTATTATTATTATTATTATTATTATTATTATTATTATTATTATTATTATTATTATTATTATTATTATTATTACTACTACTACTATTAATATTACTATTATTATTATTATTACTATTACTATTACTATTATTATTATTATTATTATAATAATTATTATTATTGTTATTATTATTATTATTATTATTATTATTATTATTATTATTATTATTATTATTATTATTATTATTATTATTATTATTATTATTATTATTATTCTTGTTGTTGTTGTTGTTGTTGTGCATAACTCTTCAAAAATATGTGTGGTATCATAGCGCTATTATATTTGTGCTTGTGATGGAAATTTAGTGATCTTGTAAGGGGAAACCATTTCATTTTACGCCTCTCTTGATGGGTTATTTTTGAGTTTCAAGGAGATTTTTTTTTTAATTTATGCTATTGGAGTATTCACTGAAGACGTAAGAAAGTGGATATCTTCAGATAAAGAGATATATGGTATCAAAAAATGTTTAGAAAATTTTTCCCTCAGGTTAATGCATCTCAAACAATTTTTTATCAAAATTTATTGATCCATGTTTGACACTTATAAAGAAAAGGACTATAGAATAAATTATGGTAGACCTAAGTATGTAAGGTGGAAAGAATGTTTCAATTAGTTTAATTATAAAGTTGAGCATATTGCATGAACCAAGAAAAATGTTAGAGATTGGTTAAGTTAAAATCCTATTAAAACTTTGATGCATCAACCAATTATATGGTTCAACATAACTAGGGTAAAAAATTTCAAATTTAATTAATTAAATATTTTGACTCAAGAGAAAATTCTTATAGAAGGATTAAGTGCTTGATTTACAAGATTCTATAGAATTACATCTATAAAACTACAATATTCTAGAGCAGCTATTATTTATGCAAGACTAAATGAAGGTCAGTTTACTATCCAAAGTATTGACAATGAAATCTAACTTCATCATTTTTTTGATCTAATCAAAATACGAAACTAGACATGGACTATTTCAATCCAATCATGATATAGTCAACATATTTAATCTTTCATTGAAGAATTTAAACCACATACTATCCATAAAGAAAAATAATTCTCAACTGATATTGTTTTCCACACCATCATCCCAAGAAATTTGAGATGGGAATCCTTTCTCTATTTTAATCCAAGATTTAAAAATAATCACAATCGATCTTAATGGAACATTCAACAAACATTCAAAATGAGATACTTATTTAACCCTATATTTGAAAATGCTTTGCTGATAGAAGTAGAAGCCTTGTTGGACCCATGAAATATGTCTCCATCTTCATTAGAATCAAAGTGTATCAATTTAATAAGTACAATAATGTAAAATAAACTTAGTGGTAGACATAGATGGTAGAGATTCCATCAAGACCCCAAAAGTATCATTTTATTTGAAATAAAGTTGTTTATCAGTAATCTAAGTTTATAGGTCGAGATGCTCTTCTACCTAATCAACCGGTCTTCCTTCTCTTATAAAAGGATGTTTGTGGTTCATTATATAAGATAGGAGATAAAAAATTTGTATCTTATAAGAGTCAGTCGTTTTAGTGTGAAATATCATAAGTTTGGTGTATGCTCTCCTCTTACAGATAGTGTGATCTTGAGGATCAAAAACTAAACTTTTGCTTTGTGTAAAAGTCTATAATAATCTTCTCTATAATTTTATGTTTTTTTAATATAAGAAGCCATAACCATTCGGCCAACAACTTCTATCTAGTTTTTGTCAATATGCTAACCAAGATCCTGAAGAAGTCAATATAGTTGTGGTATCAGATCCATGCACTTACATGCAATGTGGTGCGAATCATAATTGGTATCACAAGTCATAGTTTTACTTTAAATCTACAATTCCATATCATTCTACCAAAGTTAGTAATCACCATCAATAACTTGATTGCAATTATTTATTGAACTCCCCCTGAGGCTTGATCACCTTTTCTTTAATGTTGTTGTCTTTAAAAACCCATGTTGCTTGTTAGAGATCACATAGTAGACACCCTAATAGACATGTATACCTTGAAACTCTATGAATAAAATCTATTATAGTGTTCCATAAATGAGTCTATACTCATCTAGGATATGACATCATCAACAAAGTAAAAGAAGGTAGACAAAATCATATGACAAGTAAAAAATTCCAAGGTATGAGGAATTTATTTCCCTTTACTATGACTTTATTTCCTAGAGAAAATACTCTAGAATTATATAAATATAATGGAACTACTTTCTATAAAGGAGGTACATGGCCTCCTCATAAAGGATGGTATAAATAAACAAAAGGCCAAGTCTTCTATTTTTGTTATGCCTTCTAGCCCTCTAATTCTTCAAAAAGTGAGCCATCAGGAGAATATAAAAATCAAAATTATGTTTCTAGATACAATGCCCATTTTCAAAGAAACTTTGATGATCTATGTAGGTATGTGCAAAATCTTAGATGGTTACTCATTCAATTTAACTATAAACTATGTCCTTAATACTATAAGTTAGAAAACTAGTAATCTTACCTTTTTGTTAGGACAAGTACAAACAATATGTAAAACTATTTCTCAAATTAATAATGATCTTGATACAATCAACACCCATGTCCAAGCCGTACAAAATTATGTTGTCCATATACCCCAAATATATGAAAATATGAACTCTTATCTTAATATGCTCCACTTAGTTGGAGATAAATTAGATAATTTTGGTAAAAAGCTTTATTCTCTAGAGAGTAGTCTATCTTGGCTAGAAGAAGTAGAAAAGTAAAATCATATAAAGGAACAATAAAAACTTGGAACAAGTTCTAATTATTCTCTATAACTAGTTTCTCTTTATTTTAAACCTACTTTCAAACCAAATAATTCAAAAAAAGAAGCTAGGCTCAAAGCTAAACCCATCAAGACTATTTTTCCACTCCATCATTAACCATAATGATAAGGTCTAATATCCCTATAAATCTAGTATATTTGAATATTTATGGTATAATAAATCCCCTCAATGAAATAACAACTTGTTGAAACACCATAAAAACTCTTGGAACTGTTATTGGTATAGATAGAAGAACAAATGCTATATTTGTTGTCAAATATTTTTAGGGAATCACTTTACAATGGTGTAATTCAATGTCTATTCAAGTTAAAAATTCTAGATTTTTATATGAAAATGATCATATGGATACCCTATATCAAATAATTATAAACGAATTTGTTCCCTCATAAAGAAATAAAACAATTAAATCAAATAGATAGTTAGCCAAAATGATGTTATGCGATCTCTCCCAATTTGAGCTACATAGTATCCCATATAGAAAAATGGCCTATGAAGGACACTATCATAATTCAAAGGCCATAAAAATGCATTATTTATAATCCCTACCTTATGATATAACATATAGGGTCATATCTTATATTGAAATAAAAGGACTCAATCTTGATGTAATGGCCCTTAAAAACATCATTAATTTTCCTAGGCAACAAATTATACTGCTCATCTCACAAACCAAAGCCATTCAAAAGCTATCCAAACACAATGCTATCAAATATATAGTTCAATTCCCAAAAATAGCTCTATATATTTTCAAGCCTTATATTAAAAAACCCAAAATTTCCAAAAAATTATCTTTTATATACAACTTTTTCCCAACTAAGTGCAACCCTAATCCTAAAAATACATACCTCCATCATCATAAATTTTCATGCCTTGAAACAAAAGCAATTAAGTGTTACATTTGTAACTAGCGTAGACATATTGCTCCCTACTATTCATGTAAAAATAAAGATATTAAAGTTGTTTATTCTACATTCGTAGCAGTGTGGTGGGATGTCATAGAAGGAACTACTTTATATCAACAAGATAATATTTTTAAACCATCCCTATAAAATTAATATTTTCCCTAGAAGAAGACAATAATGAACTTCTATGCATTTTTGATGATTTATAAGCAACTACCCTTCTGCAACATCCAAAATACCAAGATGAAGAAGGAAAATCTAGACAACCAAAGAAAAAGCCTTGGGTACCTTCTCCAAAATTCCAAGGGAAAAGCATACAACCTACATTCCAATATAAGCCTCCTACTATTCTAAAACACGAACAACAAACTTTTTGGTTTGCTCATTCTTTTAAACCAAGTGATTCATGGGTAAAAAACAAATTTCAGTGCCTTATACCAGAAGAGATACCAAGGCAATTTTTCAATCCTATTCCTCCATGGGACTTAAAAATAAAATATCCTAATCCATACAATGATTATGAATCCTTTATAGAAGAAGAATTATATAAATTTGAAAGAGATGATTGTAAAATAGAAGAACCAAAAGGAGAAATTAGTATTGAAGAAATAGATCAGGAAGAAACTTTAGAATAATTCTTCAATATATCTTTAAGAGATCCATCATATCAAAGACTTGTTTGTACCATAGTAATTTATAAAGAGGAACCCAAGGCCATATATAAGACAAATCTTGAATGGAAGGTATGCCAAATTCATTAATATAGAAATCAATAAACGGTTTCTAGATGCACAAGTTGATACATGATCCTCTCATTCTTTTGTAAAATAAATCATTATAGATAACTAGGAAAAATTAGGGAATGACTAGGTATATGAATCTCTTGATTTTCAATGAAAGTATGTTAAATACGGATATTATAAACATCAAGAACCCTTGAAAATTCAAGAGATTGATATACCTGATCAATCCCTAATTCTTATATTAACAATCAAAGAGTTTTGCTTCTTTATGGGATTTGTTAGGTAGTTTATTTTTGTTGATTTTATAGACAAGCATGACCTATTAATCATCAATTCATTACACACCCATAATTTTGGGTTTTTATTCATTAAAATATTTGATTATTTTAAAAAATATATAAAAATTAGGGCCTAATTCTTAGATTAATATTGGGGTTTTTGTTTTCTATGTGAATCCCCCCACACTATAACTTAGAAATGGATGAATATTTAGGTGCTTAAATATGAATTAGTGGCAATGGAATTGGCTCTATAAGTGAAGATATTATCAAGTCATTTCTTAGGCCATGAACTTCTATTAGAGTTAAAAAATATTCACCCTACTCTACTCTTATTCTTAAAACCCCCATTTACACAATGAATTATTTTCTATCCTTAAGGTAGTGCTTGTTTCAGTCTAAATAAAAATTAATTATTGTTTAATTTTTTTTAAAAAAAAATCAACACCATTTTTTCTATTTTTATATTAAAATTTATCTATTTACACATATTTAAAATAGAATAAATTATTTATATCAATATTATTATTATTGTTATATCATTTTATTATATAAAAATATATATTTTTGTATTTATATGAAAATAATGAAATTTAAAAATTAGAAATAAATGTTTTGTACAAGGTGACATTAATATAAAGACAATGACAAAAATAATTTATTAACAGGCAAAAGTGACTGTCATATTTAACCCCTAGTGATAATGCGTAAAAGATATTGATAATTTGACTTCACATTACATAAAACTCTAAAAAAAATAACTTAGAAAGATAGTTTTGTGATGTGTACCAATCTCCATTCAAAGATATATATATTTTTTCAATGGTGACCATGTGCAACATGTGAAAACATGTCAGGTCTCTTTTAACCATGTGTACATATTCCATCCCACTGCACCCCACAAGAAAGCAAGCATGCCCACTAAGATGGGATCCTATGATTCAACCATTAAAACAAACTCCCACAAGCCTAAGGCATGATGTAGAGACATAAATAGCAATGGATAGGATATGATCAAATAATGTATAGTCTTATAATGAAGACAAGTAAGGCATTTGGAAGATATCTATGGGATCAATGGCCCAAGTTCACCAAGGGGGATGAGGAGTGATTTAACTATTTCGGGAATTAATATAAAATGCTAAGTAGATAAAAGCACTGAGTATGTAAATTAGGGAATAAAATATTATAATATCAACTACCACTAATTTTTACAATAATTGATTTGTTTGTTTAGCCTATAAATAACAATGAATTAAAAAGGGTATACTTAAATATAAAATATGACTCAAACATACAAGTGGTAGGATATAAAGTGATGCAAAAGTAGTGTAGAGTGTCATCTATAGAGAATAGGTGTCAGAACCCTCTTCAAATAGTAATGCAACCCTCTTAGACAAAATTGCACTACCTGATTAACCTTCTATGTTATGTTATTGTCCTTATACAAATAAAAAAATGAAATTTAAGGAAAACCTTCACTCTATTCTAGGAATAATGTATTTTCATGATGGAGACCTAGATCATCATATGTACTTTGATTTGATTTATTTCACTATGGAATCTTAAGTTTCCATGTTTGATAGTGTTTTGATAAACACAAGTGTAAGAAGAGTGACATTAGTAGGGTAGGTTGGATGTGACCTCAACACCCTATGTGCTAAGTTTTTTCTACATAATAATAAATCAAAAGGGGATCAAACCTGATGTAGTTCTCCTATTCTAAGTGATGGTGCAAGTGAGAGTGATATTAGTATGCATGCGTATGAATGTCAATTCAAATTATTTTAGTGTGACTTGAAACTAGAAATATGAGTGAAACTAAGCTCTAGGCTGGTGTCTATGGATGTATATAGAAATAGGGGTAAATAAATATTGATAACCTTAATTCCCACAATAATTTCTAAGTTCATTTATGAGAATTACCATCTAAGGGATAAATGAATGAGTGGTCTTTATATAGTGTTATGATGATAGTTGAGACAACCCTAAGATGATTTAGGGAGTGGAAATATATTTATTGGGTGGAAAATAAGCTAAGGATCAATATCGTTACCCATTTTTCCATTAACACACTATGTTATAGACCAAATGGGCCATGTTATTGTCTAAGTGGTTGTAATATGTGAAAAAGGATCTAGGTTGCTTAAGTGATGGATTAATGTGGCTTTTGGTATATTTGGACATGGGATATATGTGCATATAAGTTGGGAAAGGATCAAAAGAGGCCCTAATATAAGACTAGGTCTAAAATAAGGATAGGGGGTCTCAAGTGACACTTCTTTGATTAAATGAAATTTTAAATGACTACATTTCCCCCCTTTATTATAAAAATACAATAAATAAAAATGAATAGGATAAAGGAAAGATAAACATACCTAGACTTACCTAAGAGGTGAAGCCTGTGAATGTGGATTTGAGTTTGGAAACTATGATCCATTATGTGTCATGTAAATGAAACATGTATGAATTAGTCCCTACTTAAGAAATATTAAAAGCAAAGACAAAGTTGAGTAAAGAGATGTGAGAGTGAAGAAAGGAATGAATACACCTTAATGGGTATGTGAACCAATGTAAAAACATAATAACATCCTATGTGCATATATATTGTGTCTAAATGGTGAATACCTTGGATTAGATTGATGGCTTACCTAATTGCCAAGTGTGGGTGGCTCAATAACTTAATTTATCCTTGACTCTATCATTACCCACCCCTATTTGGTGGATCATAATCTATGAATAACTTGGATTGGATTGATGAATTATCCAACCCTCTTATGTACGTGGCTCGAAAACTCATGTAGTTTATGACTCCATCGTTGACTACCCTCTTATAGTAGATGAATATAAAAGTAAAACTATGTAGAATGGCTATATGCCATAAATAAAATGTAAAATGTAAAATGGTTATGGTCCACTTAGAAATGTAAAACTCTAGGCCACTTAGGAATGCCAACTACTATAGATATAATGAGGCATAAATTTGGGGTAATGTAAGTGTAAATCTCATACATATGGTGTCTAGAGTATAAAATGTGGAGAATGACATGTGATTTCCACTCCATCTGAGATAAATGGTGAAAAATTGAGCATATGGAAATAATTTTCCACGCGCATACCCCAAATTCTAATATTTATGCATATGGATTCTAAATTGAGTCATACTAATATATGTTTGTGCATATCAAAAACTAAAATGGGAGTGATCATGCTAGACGTGATGCACCTAGTTTGAGAAAACCTATGTAATTATGTGTAAAAATTGGGCATATACTAAACATATCTAATAATCTGTGACTGAGATTATGTAACTCTAAATTATAACTATTGTACATTTATGACAAATCCATAATATTTTATGCTTGAGGTTACTAGTGAATAACATGATGGGTGGATAATAGCATTTTTTTTCTTCTATCAATGCACCATTTTACTCTCTAAAAGTGTTGTTTCTAATAGAAACTAAGATTAATCTATGTGTGATTGTATTGCATTTTATTATCCTGAGTTCAAACTTTGTAATCTATATCTACATAGTAAAAACTATGTTTTGAGTGCACTTGGATGGCCTGATCTCTATGACAAACCCCTATAAATTACCACACTTTACAGGGAGTTTTTGAACCCCAGTAATAAATCTCCTCAAAACAAAAGCTACACATCATGTGTGTTAGACTAAAAACATATGATATATGTGTGATAAACTAATATAATATTTATACATGACATTAAAATGTAAAAGAGATGAGCATAGGTTTGTAATGTATGATGTATGTTAGTATTAGAATCCACAAGGTTTTCAAGATAGATATAACAATGTAAACATGTATATGAATAACAAATCTGAATATAATATGAGTAAACTACTTAGGGGGATGGGGCATGATGTCCATCAAGGCACCTAAGGAAGAAGGGGATATGCATGAAGTTTCTCATTGCATCACAAATTATAATTGAATGTAATAATAAAGATACAAGTGACATGGCCATGGTGCGTACCTAAAAGCAAACATACAAACACATGAGGCATGCAAAGTAGGCTAAGTGGCCACAATACAATGGAAATGGGCACATGTCACTAAGTCTAAGAAAGAAATACATACAAGGGAATGTTAAAATATCCACATATATAAATATAAAGCAAGGTTGGATTAGAGCCACATGGAATGACATGTTCAAATGTCATCATAGACAATCAAAAAGCACACATAAGGACATGGGCACATGTCTAAAGCATACACACAATGAAATCAATTGGATTAGATCCATATAACAATGGCATATTTAAATGTCCTAAAGTATATTTATAAGCAAAGAGATAACCATATATAAACTAGTAAATATAGAAATGAGATTATGCATAACCATATGGTATGAATATGTTTAAGAGGAAAGATGTACATAAGCTGAGTCTATAGTACTAGTAGTTGATAAAAAATCTATGTATTATAGGATGATCAATATCAAGATATAATCAATGTTAAATTTATGATATGGAGTATAGAAATATATAACCTAGCAAACTTGAAGTTGTGTGTAGGATGCTCCAATGAGCTGATATGTTAATGTTGAATTTGTTTATATGTGTGTATGCCCCCAATAGGCAAATAGTAGTAAATATGGATCTATGTATAGGACTAGAGTCCCTTAGTAATCTACAAACATTAGAAGGGAAAAAGTGAAGCATGTATGTATGATATAATAAATTACACTAACATAGATATCAAATTTAGTACTTATCAATTAGGAAGAATGTAAAGATGGAAATACATACAATCTAAAATTTGTATTTTTTAAGCAAATATTTGATTTTTTTTATATTTTAGAACATATTATATTATTTTTGTGTTTTTAAGTATAAGCTATGTACAAGTAACATGAAAATGAAACTATGTACAAGGAGAAAGATAAAATAAACTATGTATAAGTAACATGAGAACATACTAACCGATGAGGCTTGCAAGAGACTCACTATCAAGGTGACTTATATCATGTAAAGAAAGAGTGACTGCATATGGTGTGTCATGAAGTATCTAAGATCTAGGAACTAGATGTAATGAATATGTCACATCCCAATTTCACCATATACCAACAAAAACCTTTAATTGTTAATTAGTATACATTGTGTGATAGTTATACTTTGATAATTTTATAAATTGAGGATGTACATTTGTTAGTTTAGAATCATTGATTGATATATATGATGGCTCAAACTAACTACCTATTTGTTGTGAGGTGGATGTAGGATAGGTCCTACCTTGAAGTTTGATTTGGGAGAGCATCATCAGAGAGGGTCATCTAGATGGAATGATGGGGGGAAATATCAATGGGAAATGCTAGTGACCCTACACACAATATATATATATATATATATATATATATATATATATATATATATATATATATAATGATATTTGCATAAAAATGCAAGTGCCTATTACTTGTAATTATAATTTGTGTGTGTAGAATTAGTTTTAGTATGCATTTAATTTATTTACTCTAAATGACTTGGTTTTAAATTCAAAAAATAAATGTTAATAGAAATAGAAATAATTATTTTTCAAATAAAATGCAATTAATGACTTGTCTTATCCTTTAAGTTAAATAATTATTTACTATTGTTTTGAAAATTTGCATGGAAGAGGTTTTAATGCAATTTAAGGTAAAATTTAAATTTTGCATGAATTTATTTTAAATAATTTAGAAAATAGTTTTAGGATTGAACTTAAGAGAATTTTGAGAAAACAAAGAAAGAGGGTATAGTAATTTTATAAGAATGTTTTCGAAATAATAAAGATATAAATAATTATTGAGAGAAACTTAAGCTTAAATTTAGAGAAAAAGAAAATTAGATTGACATGCATGAATAATTAAAAAAGTAAAAAGTTCTATGAAATGAAAAAGGGTGCAAAAATTGAGGGAGATATCAATCCTATAAATAATGAGAACATTTGGAGAATAAAGGGGACAAACTTAAAGACACACATAGGCATGGAAAAGTAGAAAGAGGAGAATATGGAGAAAAGTGAATGTAAGAGATAGTAAGATTACAATTATTTTTCCAAGAAAGCTCAAATAAGGTAGGTTTTTAAATTATATTAATGTGAAAAATATTTTATCTATGATATATTTGTCATTAAAATCTGATTTTTAATTAGCTATGCTAGTCAAAAATTGGATCATGAATAAAATTGGTTTGGCTGCATTTTGGGTTTAAAGACATGCATAGTATATCATTAAAACCTACTTAAATGTATATAGTGTTGCCTTTAATTGAACTAAGAGGTCTATGATTTGAAATAGAAATCGATGTTTAGTATTTTTAAGACCCACATTTGGCAAAATAAAACTAGCGTTTCCCTTTTCTTATATAGCAACATTTCTGTATAGATAGAATATTTTAAATTGATAGCATTTGATATTTATTTAGACCTTGGTCTAAATTATTGATAAGTGTTTTCATTTATTCCATCTTTGCATTGATGTCAAAGGTAATGATAAAGTGGTGATGTCATGAGGATGATGAGTTTGAGCCTGAAGTTGTGTTAGGTAGGATTTAGATGCATATGAGCTAATATGGAACTTATGCAAGTTTGTAAGAACAAAGAAGAGCCTATGAGGCATCCATAGATATCTTGACAAAGCTTTAGTTTTTTTTGCGAGATTTTATAAATAAGAACATGAATATTCTAGCTTAAAATAAGTTAGACCATCACTACACATCATGCAGATATGTATGAACTAGTAAGTTTGTGCATTTAATTTAGGTATGAAGGAAGTAAATAATGGTCAAAGGATTACATGGAGATGTTGTCTATAGTTTCAAGAAGATACCCTAAAAATTTGGAGTCTTGAAGTGATTTGTATCTCAAGTTATAAAGCTTCAAAGTTGATCTAACAGACTATGATAGGCTAGAGACCATCAAGTTTAATCATGTTGAAGTTTAAGTTCATTAGTCTAGAAGACCAATAGTGAGTACTTAATCATACATATTGAGATTAATTTTGCATATAAAGTCAACATGTCAAAGGTTTCATGTGTTGGTGACATGTTTCAAAAGCTCACTAATCTAACAAAAGATCATTGGTGAGCAGAGGTTCATACTTATGAAGATTAATGGTGCAGGATAAGTCAAAGAGTCAAAAAATCATGTGGGACAGCCAAGTGGCACAAGAACATGGACTGATAGCAAAGTGTTCAGAAGGCATGCGAGGATGCCAAGTGTCATAATCATGGGAGTTTTAATCATGATCTAGTGATGATCATTTCAATATAAAGACTTAGATAATCCAAAGAGATTGATGGTGCATATTTTATCAATATTGAAAAGGTACATGTGATGATCCCAAAATGTTCAAAGTTTAATAGTGCCTTAGTCACCATTGGAATTCAAATATTTGAATTTGTGAGGGAAGACTAGTCTATGGTTTTTGTGCTATAAATTTTGATAAATGTAGAATTTGACCATGGTATAAAAATAAAAGTTATAGAGGACTTCAAGGTGAATCTAAAAATATTTATTTAAAGGTATGAATGCTTGTATGTTCAATGTTATTAAGCTCTAAGTTTTACTATGTATGTGTTCATGCTCTACAAGTAACCCAAGAAGGGTAATAGAGTTATTCTTGATAGTATTTCAATGTTTTAAGATGGAAAAAGTGTTGAAGTGTGTTTTAGAATTCATGATGACAATCTATGTGGATTATGGATTTTTAACAATCCATATTTGGTATTAAAAAATGCTTATAAGTTGACTGTGTGTTTATTCATGGTGTTTTTGTGTATAAGGTCAAAGACTGATCTATTTGGCTTTAGTAGAGGAGTGTTTTGATGACTATAATAATTTGAGGATGTATATGAGGTCATGTGGAGTGGAATTATGCAATTTTAAGTCGTCCTATGTTTCTAAATTGCTCGATAGAGTGCTGAATGGGTGAATAGCTCTCCATGAGACTTATAAGGGCTATTAAGGCCTAATTGAAAGGTGTAGTTGCTTAAATGTGACCCATAGTTGCTATGGTTGACCTATGAGGATAGTATTGAGCTATGTTTTAATGTGATATAATCATTAAGGGTTAAGACATGTTGAATGGCCAACTAAGAAGTTGATATTTAGAAGGATCTATAAATAGTGAAATCAGAGGTGATGATTTATAGGGGCTATAAGTGGAGGAAGAGTATAGATTTGAGAGGTGAAGGAGAGTAAGGGTGCTTAATGGATGGATTGAAGAACAAAATAGGTTGATGACTATGTATGTGACTTATAGGTCATATTTATGATGTCATAAAAAATTCTCTTATAGGTTTGAAGACTTGTGAAAAAGGGGCATGTGTGAGAGTTGTGGAGTGAAGGAAAGAAGAAAGAGTGTGTGCCCAATCGATGGGTTATAAATAAGAGTAGGTTGATGACTATGTGTATAATCTATAGGTAAAATTTTTGATGTCAAATATAGTGATATTATCGGCTTGAAGATTGAACATAAGTGAAAGAAGAGAGATTGTGGCATCCCTACATGAAAGGGTTGTATGCGATAGAGAGGGTTTTTTGCAAGGGTTATAAAATTAGAGGTCCGTCATTAGGTGTTAAAGACATCAGTTCAAAGATGGAGATGTTTATGTCATAAGTGTTGGGAGGGTGCTCAACATATAGGTTAGAAGGACTTGACCATCTTAGGGGAAGGTATTCCTTATGAAATAGGTGTTTCACTAAATTCAGGTCAGATGGACTTGACCATCATAGGGGTAGGTGCTCCTTTTGAAACATGTGTTTGATTAATTTTTTTTCAAAAGTACTTGACCATCTTGGAGTAGATGGTTTACTAAAGTATCATGTTTATAGTACCTTACAAGATAAGTAGTCCCTGTGTTTGCAGGCTTGAGAGTGGGTTTTATTCCCCATGAGGGTTTCCCATATTAGATGTTGTGTTATGATGTGCATCTTTTATTCATGCTTTGTATATAGTCTCCTTATTTTGATGATGATCTAGTTGCATATGACTTTTGTGTTGATTAATGAATGTCAATGAATGAATGAAAAGTGATATAAAATTGAAATATAGGTTTACTGATTCCCTTTAGAGGAAGATTTTAAAGGAGATATTAAGTAGCACAAGATGGCTAAGCAATTGAAGAAAGAGAATAAATAGTGGAAGGTTGTGATCAAGGCACTTGAAGATTAGATATGTAATTTAAAGAAAGATTACAAAAAGGATGAGAAAGCTATCAATGATCTCAAGGTTTAGCTGGAAGATGCCAAGGCAAGTTTGATTTTAAAAGAGGAAATTTGTTCCAAAGAAAAGATCATCATGTATGATGAATAAGTTTGCCATGACAGTGGAGAAGAAAAAGTGTTATATGATAGTGAAGAAGAAGAAGTAGATCTAGAAGCTGAGCTCATAAAGAAGAATCATAAGATGAGGTATGTGATCAAAGGTCTTGAAGCACACATCAGTTCTCTTAAGGAATGCTTGTTATGAAATACCAAGAGAAATGAGAAGAAGTATCAAGATATGATCAAGTATCGATAGTAAAGAGAAAACATGTAGATTGAGGATGCCATGGATGAATAAGACAAGGAGGATAAGGAGGTCATCAAAGATCTCAAAGGTCAATTATAGGTCTTAAATGGTAGCTTAAAATTAAGAGAAGAAGAGTGCAGATATCTCAAAACTTAGTTAGAATAAGCCAATACCAAGGTGAGTTCAAACCAAGGTGAGCATGATGAGTTGAAGACTAATATTCACTCTTATTAAGGTCAACATACTCCCTATTTATAAAAATTGGGGACCCATGTGCTAAATTGTGCAATTTAAACCTTAAATCTAAGTATTCACTTTATCAAAGTGTTATTAACATGTTTGCACATTATTTTCATTTTAACATCATCCACCCAATGTCATAGTTAATCTATCATAGTTATAATATTACTTTGCCTAACATTTCTAACCTTTGATTTTCATGTTTCAAGTTGTAGGCATAATGGAGATCTGTTTGAATAAATTATGGTTGGATTTTGTAATTAAATCCATATTTAGGATTTTACTAGCCTTTGGTTTGTAGAAATTTGAGTTTAATCTATGTTCAATCTTCTTGAAACCCTCATTTAGAAACCCTATCTTAGACCCTTTGATTTGAATTCAAAATTTGATAGGAGAAAAATTAGCGGGAACACTTTTAAAATACTAAGGACTTAAAATTAATTTTTATACTAAGGTTTCATCATGTTTCTCAACATGACCAAACCTTAGCCTAAAAATTATAAGTTTGGTCCCCTTTATGTCCCCCCACCTTTGTTCCATTTTTAATTTTAACATGGTCTAAAGGTTTGCTAAGTCATTTTATAATGTTCCTAGCCTGGTTCAAATTTATTATTCGCAAGGTCCTTTTCCTATGTTATTGACTTAGATAAATGTGTTAGTCCTAAAAACATGTTCATGTTTGTTAACACAAATAAGACCTTAGTCTTAAGAATTTATCCCAAGTCTTATACAATTTTGAGCTCTAATTTAAGTCATGTACGTATTTGTAGGATTGACAATCCACATTCACATGGATGCTAATGATCCAACATAGTGAAACCATCATGGATAAATATGGACCTCTTTGATCCAATGACATCAAACTACTTGGATCAGGATCGACTAACCATATTTAATTGGGCAATATTGATTGAACAAAATGAGATGAACCTAATGAGTCAAAAACATTGATCCATGGAACCAATCTCACTCAATCACACATATTATAATCAATGATCCATAGATGTGTGTATAAATATAATCTAATGAAGTTAACACAACATTTAAATGTCAAGGACCAATCATAGCTATTTACTTAGATCATGATCGATGGTTCATATTTACTCATGAGATATGATTGGATGATGCATATTAAATACAAGTTTTTATGGGTCTTACAATTCATGAGACTTAAATTTGAGATTCATGAGTCCATACTTGACATCTGTGAGGCCATCATTGATGTCCATGAGGCCATAAAATTTTTGTCCCTATGATTAATCGTATGATATTAAAGTTAATGTCTTCATGACCATCAGTTAACATCTATGAGGCAATCATTTATGTTTATGAGGCCATCAAATTTTAGCCCCTGTGAATAATTATACGAGCTTAAATTTGATGTTCTCATGACCATCAATTGACATCCATGATGACATAAAATTAAATCTTAAGAACCAATCTCATTCAGATAAATGAGCATGTTTGTCTTCATTTTGTAGGATCAATGGAGACCCATTTGGAGAATAAGCATGTTTAGAGTTTTGTGCTTCAATGACAAAATTAGTCTTTCATTTATACTTTAAACCCTTCATATACCAAGTTAAAATTTGCATGGGATAAATTACAAACACCATGAACTTAGCTCAAAATGTATCCCAAGTGTGGTAGTGTTTTTAAACATTTGATTAAAATTTGGGCTTAAAATCATGTGTGGTCCCCATATGTCCCATTATCTTGTTTGTGTCTATTCTATCGACTTAACCTAACAAATGCAAGGTCTCATTATTCAAAAGTTATCTTAGAAATTTTTACCCTAAAGTTTTATCATATTTATTAATATGGTAAAACCCTAGGTTAAAAAAACATAATTCTTGGTCCTTTATTATTAATGATCCCCCTTTATCATGATATAAACCATATGCTAAAGATAAAAATCCTTGGAGAAATATGGACTTATCAAGATTGAAGCTTGACCAATTTCATCCTTGATGTTCTTAAAATTCTTCCTAGTTTCTTCATTCCAAGTTATTTTGACATCTTTCTTTAGCATATCATTCAGTGGCTTGATAATTTCTACTAAGCCATAAATAAACTTTCTTACAAAATAATTTTTTTCAAAGAGTGATTTAAGTTCTTTCCTACTATTAGGAGGCTCTATTTTTGATATGGCATCTACTCTATCTAGATCTATAGAGATTCCATCCTTAGTAATAACATGGACTAACAAATTTCCCTCAGTAACATATAAAATACTCTTCTATGGGTTGAGGGAAATCCCATACCTTCTACACCTTTCAAATACCTATTGTAAATGCATGATGTGTTCCTCCTTGTATTTATAAAAAACAATAAAATAATCCATGTATATAATAATAAATTTACCTATCAAACCCTGGAAAGCATGATCCATGTCCCTTTAGAATGTTTCTTCTATGTTGATGAGTCTAAATGGCATCCTTTATATGCACATGTGCCTCATTTGGTAGTGAAATCAATAAATAAATTTAGGCACTTCATTTTTAGGAATAAAGTGCATGCCATCCTACTTGACCTTGACACAAATCTCATGCTAAGCCAAAATTAACTTGGAGAGTGAAGAGGTAAGTGGATGTTTATCCTCTAGGAATATAACATTGAGATGAAGACTACAAAATTGGTAAGGTGCCAAGGTTTGATTCAAATGATTTCCAATTCTAACCCCAAGTTAAGTATCATGCAAGTTGCTTAACAAATTTCTTAGAATAATGATTGGTATGATCCTATCATTCATTTTTTTATTAATGGTACTTGTCTTACAACACTGACTAGGGAGTAGAGGATAGCTCTAAGACTCAAAGTAACCCATTACCTAATCAAGAATGGAATGCTATACCAGAAGAACATTGAAGGTGTCTACCTAAGATGTATTTCAAAATAAGAAGCTACTGAGATAATGAGCACTTTTAATGAAAATATGGGAAGTGGGAATCCATCTAGAAGAACCACATCTCAAAAAAATTTAAGAGCTATTTACTATTGGCCCACCATCTTTAAGGATGCTCACAAGCATGTGAGATAATGACACTCATGTCAAGTCTTCAACACAACATAGCCCAAGGTAGTCATGACACTACAACCAATGATGATTGACAAACCATTTGCCCTATGGTGGTTAGATTTCATGTGAGTAATCAATCCCAATTCATCAAAAATTCATAAGTACATTATAATTGCTATTGATTATTATACCATATGGACTGAAGTAGTGGCCACTAAGTAATGTAGAATTGAGGGAGTGATCAATTTTTTAGAAGAAAACATATGCACAAGTTTTGGAACTCCAATATCTCTAGTATGTGACAATGGATCTAATTTCATATCAATTGAAATGATAAAATGGACATATGATAACATTATTATTCTCAAGTTCTTGTCCAATCATTACCCTCAAGGTAATGGGGTATCAGAATATACCAATAATAAATTGATGAAAGCAATAAATAACTTTACTACAAACAAACCTATAACATGGCACAAGCTTCTTAAATATATTGTATGGGTAGATAAAACAAGATTCAAGTAGGGTCTCAAAGCATCACCATTCCTATTAGTGTATGGATAATAACCCATCTTCCCTATCAACCTCAAGTTACCTACTTAAAATTTAATGCAGGAATATATGGAGGAAGATCAGGAACTTGTAAATTCTAGACTATTGGACATTATTTAGATGGAAGATGATAGAGAAAAGGCTTTTCTAGACTTTATCAAGAACCAAACTATAATGAAAATGTGGTTTGACAAATGATCAAAGATAAAGGTGTTTAGGCACGCAGACCTAGTTCTTCTTTGGGACAAAGAATCTGAACCAAAGGGTAAACATGGGAAGTTCACACCTTTGTGGATAGGTCCCTATTATATTATTGAGACACATGGAAAAAAACACCTTCAAATTGAAAGAACTATAAGAATTAGATTTCACACTACCCACCAATGGGAAGTATCTCAAGCATTATTTTTCTATTGCTCCCCCTAGGGTATTCATGGGGTAAACTATAAGAATACTTAGAGTTAGAGTAGGTATGCTAGTTTAGTTTCTTTTTGTTATTTCCTACTTGTCCCTTATTTGTGCATATTCTTGTATACATTTGTTTGATTTTCTTTGCTTTCTTCCTTTTTTTACTTCTCTACTTGGTTATTTACTTCTAATAAGTCCTTTGGACAACCCTCAACTCAAAGTTCATCTTAAGTACTCAGGAACTCTATGGTTAAAAAATGAAGGTATGAATATAAAACATTTGTTGATCATGGGTTTGAAATGTAATCTTATGTTATAATTCAATGAAACTAGTAATGAATAGTAGATAGGTCAAATATTCTATGAGAATTTAAACATTATTTTAATCTAAATTTGGTTTCGATAATAATTGCACATGTAGGATGAAATTTTGAATTATTAAGACACATTCATGTTTAAACTTAAAACAAATATCCTTTCATGAGATAAAGTGGAAACCATAGGTGATTATCTAAAGATAAAACATTTAACCAAATCCATAAACTTGGTTAACTTGGTTCCCAACATTTGTTAAAAATCCTAAAATTTCTAAAAAAACCAAAAAATAATAGCTTATTGAAAAATCAAAAGTTTTCCAAGCAAAGGTGATTCTTTTAATCTCCACTGGGCCTATGGACACCTACTGGCCTTAGAGCATATCCTTGAGTAGATACAAAGGTATATTTTTCAGAGATATAGAACCTAGATGGTAATAAAGCAATGCCCAAGCTTTTCCTTGATCTAAAGCATGATTATTAATGAATATCCAAACATGTTGCAAGTCAATGTTAATGGTTAAAGACACAAAACTTGGAAGGTGTCCCCTGATTCCTATAACAAAGAGTAAGTGGAATCAAATCACACACATAACAAGGATAGGTTTTTATGTTTGGTCCTAATTATGGAAAATAAAGGTTTGTATTAACCATGAATTGATCTTGATAATGGTACTGATCAACTGGAATAATTAATCTAGTAATTCATCTAACCTAGAGTCTTTGAATTCTAACGTATTGTTATGTTTCCCTCAAAATTCACCATTTATTGAGGTCAACATACCCCTATTTATAAAAATTGGAGACACATGTGTTAAATTTTGCAATTTGTACATTGAAACTAAAAATTCACTTGATCAGAGTGTTATTAACATGTTTACACATTAGTTATATTTAAATATCATCCACCCCATGTCATGGTTAGTCTATCATAGTTTTGTTATTACTTTGCCTAACTTGCTAACCTTTGATTTTAATGTTTCAAGTTGTAGGTATAATGGAGATCTCTTTGAATAAATTATTTTGGGATTTTGCAATTAAATCCATATTTAGGCTTTTACTAGCCTTTGGTCTACAAAAATCCAAGTTAAATTTGTGTTAAAGCTTCTTGAAATCCTCAGTTAGAAACCCTATCTCAGACCCTTTGATTTAAGTTAAAAATTTTGTAGGAGTAAAATTGGTGGGAACACTTTTAAAATGATAAGGAATTGAAATTAATTTCTATACTAAAGCTTTGTCATGTTTCTCAACACAACCAAACCTTAGCCTAAAAATTATAAGCTTGGTCTCCTTTACATTCCCCCATTTGTTCCATTTTTATTTTTAACATGGTCTAAAAAAATTTTAGGTCATTTTATAATGTTCATAGCTTGGTTCAAATTTATTATTCAGAAATAATTTTCCTTTGTTATTGACTTAGATAAATGTCTTAGTCCTAAGACACCATTCATATTTGTTGACACAAACAAGACCTTAGTCTTAGAACTTGATACTTAGTATCATACATTTTCAATACCTAATTTAAGTCATGTGCTTATTTTTAGAATCGATAATCCACATTAACATGGATGCTAATTATCCAAGCGAGTGAAACCATCATGGATCAAAATGGGCCACTTTGAGCCAATGATGTCAAACTACCCTGATCAGGATCGATGGCCCACATTTAATTGGGCAACATTGATCAAATAGAATGATGTGAACCTGATGAATCAAAGACTTTTATCCATGGAACCAATCTAACTCAATCACATTGATTGAAGTCATTAATCCATGGCTATGCATATAAATATAATCTAATGGAATAAACATAACATTGATATGCCAAGGACCAATTATGGCTATTTACTCAAATCATGATCAATGGTTTGTGTTTAGTTGTGAGATATGATCAGACGATGCATATTGAATCAAAGTTTATATGAGACTTACTATTCATGGGACTTAAATTTGACGTCCATGAGGCCATAAATAATGTCTACAAGGCTATCGTTGATGTATATAAGGCTGTCAAATTTTAATCCCTATGATTAATCATGTGAGGTTAAAATTGGCATTCTTATGACCATCAATTGACATCTGCAACGTTGTCATTGGCATCTATGAGGCCATCAAAATTTTATCCCTTTCGAATAATTATATGAGATTAAATTTTACATTCTCATGATCATCAATTGATGTCTACAAGGCTGTCAAATTCAAGCTCAAGAACCAGTCTCATTCGGATAAATGAACATGTTCATCTTCATTTTATAGGATCAATGGAGACCTATTTGGATAATAAACATGTTTAGAGTTTTTCTCTTCAATGATAAAATTGGTCTTTCATTTATCCATTAAATCCATCAGAGGTCAATTTAAAAATTTCATGGGATCAATTATAAACACCATGAACCTAGCTCAAACTTTACCCCAAAAGTGTGGTAGTGTTTCTAAACATTTGACTAAACTTTGGCCTAAAATATCATGCTTGGTCCCCATATGTCCCATGATCTTGTTTGGGTCTATTATATCAACTTAACCTAACAAATTCAATGTCTTTTTATTAAAAATTTAACTTAAAACTTTTTACCCTAAAGTTTTATCATATTTATTAATATGATAATACCCTAGGTTTAAAAACATCATACTCAGTCCTTTATTATTAAGGATCCCATTTATCATGATCTAAACATAGCTTAAATAATTTATCCTATGGTTTATATCATGTTTATTAACATAAAATAAACCACATCCTAAAGTCTTTAACCTAAGTTATTATATGTCTTGATGCTAACTTAAACATCATGCACCTTTGTAGGATTTATGGCTCATGTGAGATTAGAGGAAGATGATCAAATAGAGAGATACCTATGTGGAATATTCAATATAACCTTGGATGACCCATGATACCACCACTTGGTGAATGTGTGCCAACTAATGGATTTGATAAGGTGTAGAGTTTGGGAAGCCCTGTGGGACTACCAAATAGTGTAATCGTGGGGCCTAGTCTAAACATTAACCAATGGCATATAACTCATAGGATCAAGATCAATGACTCATGTCGATTTGTTCAATATGATCAAATGGAGTGAGACCAAATAGGATTTTCAAATGGAAATGATCATTTTAAAAACATTAATAAACAAGGTGTCATGAAAGTGACAATTAGATACCACCTAAGTAGAAAAAGACAAAACTAAAGATTTTGTAATCATGAAAAGAAAAGGTATAAATCAAATCCAAGGCCCCAAATTCACTTAAGTCTAAAATTCCATCACCATTAAATCCCATAAAATACTTAGAAAGAAACCCTAACATTCACAATTCCCTAAAGTGATCTCAAATTGGCCATTATCAAACTAGAGAGAGATTAATTATCATCTGAGCAAGTGCAAATTAATCTAGAGGTAATTTATAGACCACTAGTGAAAAAATTATAAGGCTCACAATCACGGTGGCATGAAAGCAACATAAAGATGACATAGAGCTTTATTTAGACATAGATTCGAAGGAAGGGTCTTTAAAGACACAATATTTGATGTTGTGGCATTGAACACTAGAAAAATAATTGGTCCAAGATTTTTTAGACAACTGAAGAATTGCAACCCATAATAAATAAAAGACAAGGTATATTAGGCCAAAAAGATGCATCATCTAGGGGTTTAATAACTCAATGGTAGAGTTTGAAAGATAAGTTGAAGGATTTAATTAGCATCTTAATAAGGGATAAAATCCCAAGTTTTAAGACCATCAACCTAGCCCATTTCAACACAGTCATGGGACTTATTATAGATAAAACTTAGGGATTGAGCATGTGGTCCAAGTGTTTGGAAAGACTTCTCAGGGATGATAAAAAATTATTGGATAGGTTAAAATATTTCTTTAAGGCCATGATTGCCAAACCTACAACACTTAGGTCCTTAGGCATCATTACTGATGATGAATTTAAGCATAGGACCACTTTGGTCATGCATGAGGTAAAGAACAAGATCCAAGGTAGGTCTGGGACTAAAAATAGTATGGTCATGGAAATGATCCTAATGGCTAAAGAAAATATAGTCATGGTAAGGAGCATTAAGGAGGCCTTGGAGAGATATAATAGAGATATTGAAGACCTAGCTAAGTGAAGGGATGAACTCCTCCTTGAACCTGTAGTTAATTTGAGACTGATTGATGAGCAACATCAAAAGGTAGTACGTCTACTCTAGTAGAACCAAAGAACTTCATTAGCACAAAGTTCACCAATTAGTTAAGAATATTCTCTTTTATTTAAACATTGTAAATTTTGAAAATGGGATATTCTTTTGTAAAGGCATGTGCATTGTGTTAGCACATTTGCCTATAGGTTAGTTCATTTTGAAAAGTTTAAGTGTATTTTAGAAACTTTATATAAAAGATAGCTATCCTTTACATTTGTACACTTTTAAGTTAATACAACTGATTGACATACTTCCTTGATTATATAAAAGGAGTATTATCCATTGTAAAGAAAGGGGGGGGGAGTCTTGAGCCAAAACTTGTATACTTTTGAGTTATTAATGAAAACAAGGAATTTTGAAAAGATTTTACAAATTTCTTTTCATCATTTGTGATATGGTTTCTCTTTCAATTGTTTGTTCTAGATCTTAAATTTGAATAGTTCTTTTGAATTCTTGGCACGTACCTTTTGAATGCAGAATTTTTAACTTATAATATGCCATGTTAATTGAAGGTTCTAGAGTTTTTTTTCATTTTATGTAGTCTACATTTGTAGATGTGCATCATTTATCTTCTTAAAGGAGTAAAACTTTAAAGTAAAGATGGTTATTATTTGCATTGTGTCTTATTTTCCTTAAAAGTTTGCCTGATATATGTTGTGATTTGAGCATTAATCTAGTTTACTTCATATATTTGTTTTAAATGCATGTCTAGGAAACATTTGAACTTTGTCATGATGTCTAAGATGAAGATCAACAACACTTTTCTTCTCTACCTTACCCTACCTTTTTACTTATTTTTTAACCAGATCACTTTAGTTTAAATATCATTATAAATATTCACATAGATTAGTACTTAAAATTAAAATTGATTATAATTCATTTTAATTATCACAGATCATCTAATTATTTGCAAAGATTTTCTGGCCACCGTGGCTCCCAGCCACCAACTAATATAATATTGTGGAATAGTTTACTTTCTCTATCACTATTTCACCATAGGTAACCGAATTACCACAACCTGCTACTCATGCTTTAAATTCTAAAATGAGAAGTGTTATTTAAACACTAATAGCACCTATGGTACATATCTAGGCATCAAAAATTCCTTTAGAGTAGTGCATGAACAACTCATAGACAAGTTGGACAAGCTAGGAAAGGAACATGTAAACCCTAAGCAAGCCAAGAAGAATGCAAGATTTGAAAGTAATGTAAGAAGGTCTGTTAGATAACCAAATGCTTCAAGTTATGTTATTTTATTCCATGTTCAATGTTATACATGTAATACGTATGGTAATAGAGATAAGGACTATAGAAAGAAGTCAGTCAGTTATGGACATTCATGGAGCTATGATAGGATTTTTTAGCCAAAAATTGATCGCTATTCAAATATGTCAAAAGGTATGAATGATGTTATTTGTTTCATTTGTAATAAGAAAGGTCATATTTCTATAATTTGTCCTAGTAAATTTGATAAGCCCTCAAGTCATTTGAATAAGGGAGAGACTCCTAGAAATCATATCAAAAGTCAAAACATGATGTTGTGACCTAAGGTAGTGAAGGCTAATCCTATTGAGTTTAAGGATCAAACCTCTGATACTCTAGAAAAGGCATAAATTTTGGAGGTGTCTCAAGATTTCCATGAAAGCTTGATAATAATCCAAATGAAGAATAAGGTGGATGATACAAGAAACATGTTAGTTATACCATTCAAGGCTAATGAGAATTTGAAATAAGGATCTCAATCTAATGGTTTATTTGTTGTAGTTGAATAATTTTTAGGTAAGGAGTTTCATGATTTCAAAGAGGAGAAGGTGTTAGTTGAAGAGATATGCTAAGAACTTGTGTGTTTATCATGCATTGTCAAGGAAGACAAAGAAGAGATGGATGGAAAGCAATTTGTTTCAATCAATAAAAGGAATAATAAGAAGTAGGTTCTTCAGTCCTAAGATGAGGACTAGTATGTTCCTCTATTCTAGGTCGTTGTGAAGTATAGATGTCTTTGTTGTGATTCATGAAAACATTTCTCAATTTAAAGAAGCATGTGGTCTTACAAGGGTGTTCTCAGTCTGTAAGGTTATATTGAAGGTTTCCATGTGGCAAAAGAGGATCTGTGAGTTGTGAAGATGATTTTTTTTGCATATAAAGGTTTATTGACCTTATTCTATCATGATCCAAATGGTTTTGTGGTCTAAAGTTATGTTGAAGTCAAATTAGATATTTTTGAGTGCTCTTGGTTTTCTCAATTTTGTCTCAAGGGCAAGTAGACCTAAATGGGTTATAGGATGTATGGGTTACAAAAACTATGGAGGCTAAAATCTTGGTCCAGAAGGGTGTGATGGTTGTCTCCAAGTGTGCAAGAATTTTTAGAGGTGCGCATTGACTAGAAGGATTTTTGTTGACCCTGTTTGTTTTTGAGATTCTAGATTTTTTGGGCTATGCTAGGAAAGTCGTTTGAATTATGATTTGAGGTATGAGGATTATTAATAGGTTTAATGGGCCAAATGGGTTTTCAAATAAAGATTCATATAGATTTTAAGATTTGTGGTTTTTAAATTATTCAAGTTTTTGTCAAAATGGAGGCCTAATTTGCTAGTAGGTTTCTGAAGAAAGTATGTTGTAGAGGATGATATAGGTGATGAAATTTGGTTTTTTTAAGGGGGGCTATGAGATTGCTTTAGATATGAAGTTTCATGTCTTGAAAGTATGTCTACCGAATGTTTTGGGATCTATAAGTTCCAGGTAAGGCTATAAGGAGTCTAGATATGCTTAGTATGAAAAAGAGTGATTTTTTATCTATTTATCAAAATATCATGGTATGAGTGTTTCAATATAAGTTATATGGTTGATTTAGAACATATGTAATATTTAATGTATGGCTTGAATATTTATTGATATTCTTGGAGGTGGCTTGAAAGTGAGAGTATGAAAGCATAACGGTGGGGTTTGAAGACCCAAAGTAGTTTAGTGTTTCGAGTTTGATATTTTCATGTTGTTGAGGCCATAAAGGTGTTCTCAAAAGTTATTTAGGCGATATTTAGTTACTAATATCAAGGAGGAGTCTTTTAGGTTGGCAAAAAAAGGAGTATGGAGATAAGGGAAGCTAACTCAGATGGATTGAGAAGTTTGCATGATCAAAGGGGGAGATAGATTATTCAGTTTGTTAGGTCTAAGGAATAAGAAGGCTTAGAGTAAATGAACTTGATTTAGGTTTAATGGCATGAATTTATATTAGTGATCCTTGAGGTGGCTTGAGCGAGAAGGATAGTAAGCTTGTGTGGTGGTTCTTCATGGTGTGTGGATATCTAAAGATGCTCAAGAGGTGCAATTGCTTAGATATCTTAGGGGGAGTCTATCTTAGATATTCTTGGTGATTTCCATCATATTTTGAGTGATTTTGTGTGTTATTAATTAATTGGTAGTAGTGCATAATCAAATAAGGGTATTGTCATGGAGTATGGTTGAGAAATTCAAGGTAAGAAGTGGTATACAAAGAGTTAGGGTGAACTAACATAGATATTTTGAGTGACTTCAGGATCTATGCATGATGTAAGGAGAAGCATATGTGAGATGTTCCAGTCATTGTGGAAAATGTGTTGAATCTTCATGCAAAAGAAAATGGAGCTTGTGATTCTTATAGGTTAACAGGTCTAAGGATCAAAGAATACCAAGTTCAAATTGGTGTATGTCAAAAGGGGGAACAATTATTTCATATGAGGTGTGTAATTATCTTGAGAACCAATAATTTTATTTGAATACATTCCTGATGTTAAGAAGATATTGGTGGTTGTTGAGTCCACTTTGTCATTAATGAAAAAGAGTGAGAATGAAAATAAGAGGTTGTCATCAATGATAAAGGGGGAGTTTTTTGGAAAGTGTTATCATTTATGTCAAAGATTGATGTCATGTGTGCATTGATGTCAAAGGTAATGACAAAGTGGTGTTATCATGATGATGATGAGTTTGAGCCTAAAGTTATGCAAGGCAGGATTTGGATGCATATGAGCAAAGATGGATTTATTAGAGAGATATGGAACTTTTATAGGTATATAAGGAAAAATAAGAGGTTGTGAGGCATCCATAGATATCTTGGCAAAGCTATGTTTTGTTTTGTGATCTTTTTGAAATAAGAACATGCATATTCTAGCTTAAGAGAAGCTAGACCATCATTTCACATCATGAAAATATGTATGAACCAATAATTCTGTGTATTTAATTTAGGTATGCATAAATTCAATAATGGTCAAAGGTTTACATGGAGATGTTGTATATAGTGCCAAGAAGCTACCTTGAAAATTTGGAGTCTTGAAGTGATTTCTAGGTCATGTTATAAAGCTTCAAAGTTTCTCTAGAAGACTATGATGGGTCAAATACCATCAAGTTTAATCACATTGAAGTCTAATTTAATTGGTCTATAAGATCTAATAGTGAGTGATTAATTGTACATATTGAGATCAATGGTGCGTATGAATTCAACATGTCCAAAGTTGCACACGTTGGTGACAAGTGTCACAAGCTCACTAATTTGATAGAAGATAAATCATGAGCAGTGGTTTATAATTATGAAGCTAAATGGTGTGGGATAAGTCAAAGAGTTAAAAAATCACATGGGACTTCCAAGTGACACAAGCACATGGAATCACAATAAAGTGTTCATAAGGCACACGAGGGTGCCAAGGGTCATAATTGTAGGAGTTTTGATCAAGAACTAACAATGAGTGTTGCAAGATAAAGACCTAGATGATTTGAGGAGATTGATGGTCCATATTTGGTAAATATTGAAAGGGTCCATGAGATGAGGTTAAAATGTTTGAATTTTAATAGTTGCTCAGTGACTATTGGAATTCAAATATTTAAATTTGTGAGGGAAGACTAGTCTGTAGTTTTTATGCTATAACTTTTGATATATGCAGGATTTAACCATGGTGTAAAAACAAAAGTTTTTGAGGACTTAAAGGTGAATCCATAAATGTTTAATTTTAGTTCTAAATGTTTTTAAAATCAAATTTATTCAGATCCAAGTTTGATTATATATGTGTTCATGCTCTGCAATTAACTCAAGAAGGGTAATTGAGTTGTTGTTGATGGTATTTCAATGTTTTAAGATGAACCAAGTGTTCAATCATTTTATAGAATTAATGAGGACTATATGTGTGGATTATGGAGGTTTAACCAATCCATATTAATAATGATTTTTTTAAAGAAGTTGACATGTGTTCATTCATAGTGTTTTTGTGTATAAGGTCAACAAATGATCTATTTGTCTTTAGTAGAGGAGTGTTGTGATGACTGTAATCATTTTAAGATGTCTAAGAGGTCATTTGGAGTGGATGTATGAATTTTAAAGTGGTCCTATGTTTCCAAATTGCTCAATGGAGTGTAAAATGGGTGAATAGGTCTCCATGAGACCTGTAAGGGCTACTAGGGCCTAATTGAAATGTGTAGTTACTTAAGTGTGACCCATAGTTGCTATGGCTGACTTATAAATATGGTATTAAGTTGTGTCTTAATGTGATAGAAGAATTAAGGGTTAAGACATGTATAATGGCTGACCATGAAGTTAATATTCATGAAAGCTCTATAAATAATGAAATCAAAGATGATGATTTTTAGGGGCCAGAAGTGGAGGAAGAGTATAGATTTGAGAGGTGAAGGAGAGTAAGGGTGCTTACTAGATGGATTAAAGAATAAATAATGTTGATGACTATATGTATGACCTATAGGTTATATTTTTGATGTAAAAAATAGTGCTCATTTAGGTTTGAATACTTGTGAAATAAAGGCATGTGTGAGAGTTGTGGAGCAAAGGAAAGAAGAAAGAGTGTGTGCCCAGTGGATGGGTTATAGACAAGAGTAGGTTAACTATGTGTATAACCTATAGGTAATATTAATTATGTCAAAAATAGTTCTCTCATAGGTTTGAAGATTGAGCATAAGCCAAAGAAGAGAGATTTTATCATGCCTATGTGAGAGGATTTTATGAGATAGAGATGGTCCTCTATAGGGGTTAGAAAATTAGATGTCCATCATCAAGTTTTGAAGACATTAGTTCAAACATGGAGATGTTTATTTCAGAAGTTTTGGGAGGGTACTCAACATCTAGGTCAAAAGGAATTGACCATCCTAGGGGAAGGTAATCCTTGTGAAACAAGTGATTCACTAAATTTAGGTTAGAAGGACTTGACCATCCTAGGGTTAGGTGCTCTTTACGAAATAGGTGTTTCACTAAATTCTAATCAAAAGGACTTGACCATCCTAGGAGTAGATTCTCCTTGTGGAACAAGTGTTTCACTAAAGTCTCATGTTTGTAATACCTTATAGGAAAAATAGTACATGTGTTTGTAGGTTTGAGAGTTGGTTTTATTCCTCAAGAGGGTTTCCCACATTAGATGTTGTGTTATGATTTACTTCTCTTATTCATGCTTTGTATATGGTTTCCTTGCTTTGATGGTAATCTAGTTGTATATGCTTATTGTATTGATTATTTAATGCCAATGAATGAATGACAAGTGATTTAAAAGGGAAAGATTGGTTGAATTATTCACCCCCAGTCATCTTATACCTCCAACATGTGTATGTTGTCTATATAACCTTGTGTATTAATTGTAATGAAAATGTTTCTTTTATACAATGGTTTGTAAAATAATTTGTGAGGTCTATGTTGATTTTATATAGAGTTTCATCCTAAATTGGCTTAGACCATGTACCATTCCCTTGAGATAGCATATTATTGATATAAAGCTACATTGAATTTTTGTAGAGGATGTGTGTGGGTTTAGATATACGTATTGCTAATCTTGTTATTGACAATGTTTATTGTTTTAATGTTGCATTTAGTTTTTGAGACTATGTATTATCTTGAGGCTATATTATAGATCTCTATGCATAGAGTATGAGCTTGATTTATTTATGTGAAGCACACCAATATATATATATATATATATATATATATATATATATATATATATATATATATATATATATATATATATATATATATATATATATATATATATATATATATATATATATATATATATATATATATATATATATATATGCTACATTTCAAGTTACATATGTAGTGAGTCAACATTTAATACCTACATTCTAATTTGCTTATTTTTCTGTATTGGAGACTACACTTCAAATAGTTGGTTATGTGTTGTTTGGAAGTGACCCACTTCATTTATTACCCTTGTAAGGTTGCATCTATTTCTCTTGAGAGGTGTTGTAAATAGCATTGGTCATATATTTTTCTTGTTTGACTGTGTGTTTTTCTTATTGGCCACATCCTTTTTCCTACCCAGTGCAATAATTTATAGGACTACATTGTATTTAAGGTAGGCTACATTTTAACTTTGTTGACTAGCATCTTATGAATAGTCTGTACCCAATTAATTTGAGCTATGTATCATCAGTTAGATTGGATTTTTATATTTATTAGGTAACATTTCCTTGATGATCTTTATGGAATTGATTATTTAGAGATAGTGGTTTAGTCTTCTTTGGTAGTGTTTCAATTCCTTTAGGTAGCATGTAAATCTTCCTTTTAAGCTAAGCTATATACATATGGTAACTAATATTATGTTTTCACATTTGGAAACTTGAAGGGGTAATACCTTAAGAATTGTTAGAGCAAACTTAGCATTGTCTTATGACCATATATAAGTTAGAAAAGTTTACAAAACAATATTACATAAATGCTTTAAACCATATTTAAAGGAAATATTATTTTTATAAACATGTTTGCTATATATCTAGAAAGCAAAGCAAAAATGGGTTGTGAATAAAATCAATTATGAAAATAGTATTAACAAGTTGGTTACCTATTTGAATAAAGTAATTAGACCCTTTGATTGTTGATAAACCAATAGGTTACTTTTTCTAGAATGTAATTCTAGGATATGCTTAAATCATACCTGGATGGTACATCTTGTTCATGACTGTAATTGGTTATATATAGTTTATAAAGCCATTTTAGCATGTTTTAGATTGTGATCTTGTGTGTTAATGTATATTGTCATTGTGTTATTATTAGTACATGCTAGATTTATAAGCATTATTGGAATTAAAATGAAGGTTTAATTTATGTTCTTCTGAGGTATAGTTTTATTTACCATTACCCGAGGTTATGATAATTGTTGGTGATATGATTGCTAGTAGAGATAACTAGTTTATGTATAACATCATGAAATGAAGAAAACTTGGGTACATTGTATTTTTATGATAGTATTTTTATATGCATTGATTTGACATTCATGGAATAAATTAGTGCATTGTGATATGTGAATTGGGATATGTTTTCATCTAATTAGTATTGTGGAAATTAATCTAGAGTATACCCAGATGGTATAAGCCCACATTTATTGGTTTCATAATTTCAGTATAAGATTGTTTATTCATGTGAGTAGGGTGATTTGGGAATAATGATCTATGATAGTATGGGATATCATTGTATGATTTATCTTAAATGTATATTCTCACATGGTAAATATTGTTGTTGCATGCCTAAACTCTCACCTATGTTAATAGATTTAATGTATGTGTTCAATTGTTCTTGATCAGTATGGTTATGTAGCAGTTAGTAGGATATCTTGTATGCTTAAAACCTTGTGAGTGTAAATGAATGATTAGGTTAGAATTATATGTATTGTATGACTTATTTTTAATGGTTATGCTTGCTTGAACATGAGTGTATGCTTCGATGTTTCTATGACTACTTAGTATGACTTATTATGGAAAAACTACTAGTTGGGCCTAAAAACACAAAACTAAGATAATGTGGGTTATCTTGAGGTGTATTTACTTGGATTTTATCAAAATAGTTTATAGTCCAATGTGTGTTTTACCCAAGTGGTATAAATAGTGGTTATTGTTTCTAATTTGGGATTAGTTTTTAATGAAAGATTCATTCATGCATAAATGATTGTGTATATCCTGCTTTATCCTTTTTTATCATGTGATGTGATATTTTTACTAGGAGAATGAAATTTGTAGTGAGTATCTGAGTTATATACTATGTTATATATATGAAACCATATTAATGATACTAATAGGTAGTGATATGTATTCTACCAGCCTAGGTAGTACCACTAATAGATAATTTGATCAAGTGGTGTGTTATGAAATTGACCAATTTGAAATGATCGATCAAAGTAATGTTATATACATTTTCTTTCAAATGTTTGATTTTCATGTTGTGCAATATCATGGTAGAATGGATTTATTTATGATACTCTACATGTTTTTAGAAATCTTATAGCACATGGGTTACTAACATGTCTCACTAGATTTTCATGCCATTTTATCTACTTATCCATGAAAGGAGGGCCATTTAATGATAGGAGATTGTGTGAGTGATCGTTGGTCTATGGTTGGTGTGGTAAAGTGCTCGGATGATTCTCTCCCTCCTCCAATGTATTACTACCTAGAGATGACACTTGAGATTATCAACAATACATGAGATGGTTTAACTCAAGCTCTAGAAATATTGGTATTTGTTATTGTATTATGCCATATGTCTGATGGAATGTAATTGTATTATGTACTTGTATAATTTTTTAGTAGATGTTGTATTGTCAGACTAGCTATAGTTGTGTCCTATTATATTTTTTTTGTGGAGTTGTATAAGATTTATATTATATGTATTATTTGAATTAGAAGTGTTATTATTCTTAATTATGGTTTAGTTATGTTGTATTGTTTTATCCTATGAAATGATTTTTAAGTTATTTGTTTTAAAAAATAAAAATTTGCATTTTATTTAGTACATCTAAGGTGTTATTACATAATAACTTGTAGCTAAAACTAACTATAATGTTTATCTATTAATTTGTGGAACTGATTAAATTTGCCTATGAACTATGGGAATCTTGGGGATCCATCTAGTGGAAGAAGTTGTAAGTAGTGTGGATGTTCTATGTGGAGTGTTGTGGGGACTCAATAACATTTATCTAGGTGTGAATAGGGTAGAGAGAGTCTCTCTTTAATTCATAACATGTATATGACATAGAGGTATCTCTAATAAAGTTCTATATGGGAGAGTGTGTATACATGGGAATGTTGTAGAAGTAGACCTCACATGTATTAGTGGCTCAACTAGTATCCGAGGTGTGGTAATGGATATAACTATTTAGTGACCACTATGTATCTAGTTGTGGATTAGGCAAAGGACTCATATGGAAGGCCCTCAACTATAACAACCTAATTAACATGCATATACTTAAGACATATATGTATGGTGGATGGAATGGCTTGAAGTTGTTGTATCCAAAGTCTACGTTATAATATATCAAATGTTATGGCACTAGGTACAACTATGAATTTAGTGGCCACATGTGTGGGCCCAACTTATAATGGAAGTACAATATCCCTAATGGAGCTCTAGACATGGCCACTAAAGCCACAAATAAATATATCTATCAAAGAAATAAATTGATCTAAATATCCCAAGTGATATATAAGTGTAATGTTACACATTAATTCTTGACCCATTGTCAACCATGATACCTTGAAGATGATGATGATAAACTTAAGATTGTACAAAGAGTGTGTATAAATCTAAGTCATCATCAATGATATCCTATTATGAAAAAGTGATAAGAGGCCTAATTGGAACTATAGTATGATACACACCAATGATATTATGTATATGGTGTGTTTCTATTATATGAGTATGATAGGATGCTCATGGTGGATGTCCTAATAAATATAATAAACATCTAAAGTGTTTACATTCTCATTAGCAACATGTTTTGGAAATGGATTAGAAACTATTTGTTGTTTTTTCTTCAGTTGGTTTTACTTTGGTCATTTATATAGGGGTGCACACATCAATGATATTATCCTCTATCAAATATTTGATCTTATGTCATATGCTAATACATATGTTTATAATATGGTCGAGGGCCCTGTGATAATCATAAAATACATTAGAATCATACTTATTTAGAAGATTAATAATCATATCAACCTATTTTATGGGTGGAAGATATAAAACATTGCATTCCAAATGTCATTGGAGACGTAATCTAGAGGTTTAGGAAGATTCTTAAAAGGTCTTCTTGGAGAATTTGATAAAATTAGATGAGAAAATAGCTCTAATCCTATGTTGACTATTATCTGTTACTCATTATTATTTTAACTAGGACTCACCTTATATGGGAGCTTATTTAAACTCTTATAAGTGGAATCCAATCCATTTGTGTACTTTAACTTTCCCATGGAGAGAAGTTTGACTTCCCATTCCTTCACTCTATGAAATGAAACTGTAAATGATGGAAACATTTTGAATAATATAGATTCATTTAATGTTGTTAATAAAATTTAATTGAATACATCCTAGAGTTCTCTATATATCATGATGCTATTCATCTTTACTAATATATTTTTATAGTAGAAGACATATCTAGTGATTATATCATTATAGTTTTGATTTAGTTGAGAAACTTGAGCATAGGAATTTTTTTCATTGATTTTGATCAGAAAGTGTGCCAAAAACATATCTACGAGTGGATTAAATTCTATAATGGATTGATTAGGGAGATCCTAGAACCATTATAATGCATATTCTTTTGAACTATGAAGGAAAAACTTGGTTTGGATCCAATCATTAGACACATAGTCTAAACATTCTACATGGAAAGTGTGTATATGATACTCTGGGTCATCCTTACCATCACATAGAGATTTTGGGTGCCAAAAATTTGGATGGAAAAGGAGTTATCAATATATGTTTTGACAATGGTGTATGTACAAGAACATGAGAGTTCAAGGCATGAAATGGTCTAGTGGCACCCTCTTGAAGATGCAACACCTTGGCATGTAGAGAATGTAACTCTTCCCTAAGGGTTTGTATATGTGTATATATATATATATATATATATATATATATATATATATATATAGAGAGAGAGAGAGAGAGAGAGAGGAGTAATTTTTACTATCCATATGAGGTTTTATCACTAGTGAGAGTTGACTAGTTATAGCAAGTTATTGTAGAGTCTGAGTTTTTCCAATAGTAGGTGCAATAATATTAACATCTATGGGGTTAGAGGATTGACCAAGTGATGTGTTACTTATTTATAATATAGAGTGAAAAATTTGTGCATGATCATGGGGCTTCTCTTGAAATATATCTCTAAAAATTTATAAGATTCATCCTTATTGATTATAATATTGTCATCATGGAGGGGAGGAGTGTGTCCTGAGTCCCCTCTTGTGTATCATTATGATATTTATTCTATTTCTCATGTTTTGATGTATTATCATTGAAGTACATGTAATTAGGATGTGAGGGATCAATTAAAGGAGTTATAACTAATCATTTATCCATGGTATAAGCTCAAATGAAAGGAATCTAGGTATCGTCAATAAGATTACCACTAGGCCTAGCACTTCTTATTAAATGAAGAGATATTAAAATTAATTAGATGGCACATAATAAACAAAATGAAAGAGTGTTGATAAAACATAATATATGAAATATGAAAAGCCTAACACAATAAATGAAAATAGGAAAAAAAAGGACATAAACCCTGGTAGCATCTAGGGTTAGGGTTTGGATGTTATTAGAAGTAAGTCAATTCACCAAATGCTATAATTATTTTGGGAATTAATGAAAGACCCCAAGTAGATAAAATATTTAAGTATGTGAATCAGGGAAGAAAATACTATAGTATCAAAATACACTGATTTATACAATAATATATTTGTTTTCTTATCCTATAAATATAAATGAATTAAAAAGGGTGTACTTAGTGGGAAAATATGACTAAAACAAAAAAGTCACAAGATGGAAAGTGATGCTGAAATAGGGTAGAGTATCGTTAGAAGAGAAAATATGTCAAAACCCTCTTTGGATAGTAGTGCAACCCTCTTGAATAATAGTGCATTATGTTATTGACTTTTTATGCTATGCCATTGACCATGTTAGATGAAGTAATGAAATTTGGGTTAGACCTTTGTTTTGTTCTAATAATCTTGTACTTATATGATGAAGACCCTTAATCATCGTATGTGATTTATTTTTATTGATTTCACTATAAAACCTTAATCCTATATGCTTGTTTTATGAACACAAAAGTAAGAAGAGTGGTATTAGTAGGGTAGGGTAGATTTGACATCAATACCCCATGTGTTAAGCATTGCATACATATTGATATCTTAAAATGGGATCAAGCCCAATGTAGTGATCCCATTTTATGTCCTATTTCAAGTGAGAGTGATGTTAGTATGCCTAAGTATGAATGTCAATTTGAATGATTTTAGTGTGACTTAAAACTATAAATCTAAGTGAAATTAATCTCTTATATGTTGTATATGGATGTATATAGAAATAGGAGTAAAAAAGGATTAATAACATTAATTTACAAAACTATTTTTGAACTTGTTCATTAGAATTACCATCTAACGGATAAATTAATGTGATTGGTCTTTATATATTGTTATGATTCTTTTTGAGACATGAAATGAGTCTAGGCTGACCCTAAGATGCTTCGGGGAGTGGAAATATATCCGTTGTGGGTAAAAGAATCTAAGGGTCAATAACATTGTCCCATTTGGAAATAGTACACTATGCTATAGACCAAAGTGGTTATGCTATTATCCAAGTGGCTAGCACATGTGAAAAAGGATTTTGAATTCCTAGGGGATGGCTTATTGTGGTTTTTGGTATATTTGTCCATGAGATAGATGCACATATAAGTTATAAAATGATTGAAAGAGGCCCTAAGATAGGTTCATGGCTAAGATAAGTATATTGTGGTCTCAAGTGACACTCATTACACTAAATAACCTTATAGTTGACTACAAGAAGATATAAGACCAAACATGTGACACATTATTGACCACTAGTTCCTCTAATTATCAGATGCCTTGATTAGCCAAATATTAGCTATGAAATTTGCTTCCCAATAGCAATGATGAGCCTTCTAATCAGATAAGGAGTCCAAAAAAGACCATACCTACTTGAGGATTTTCTTTATCACCTAAGCCTTAGTATATTAATTATGGAGGTCCTAGATGATGATCATTGAGTCTCCTTTGATGATCAACCTATCTAGTCCAAAATGGGTAGCCATCTCAACTCACAAGACCAAGGCTTGAGCCTCAAATTTTTTGTTGGTTCCATCCTCTAATTCAAGATAAGTTTCATGGATTAGAGAATCACAACAATCATTGATGATGCACCATGCAACCAAGACACTGGGGTTACCTCTAGGGGCCCTCTCAAAGTTTAATTTGAACCAACCAAGAGGAGGAAGGATCCAATCGACTTTATCTTTGATACTCTGATTTGCTTTAAAAACCAATATCCCATTAATGAGGAAGTTAATATAATTAATAATTTTAATAAAACTCATTCACCTAAATAAAATGAGTGATATTATAAAAATAAATTATATACATATGTAGACTAAAACAAATAACAAGAGCACCTTTTAATTAATGTTAAATGTTTGTGCATAAAAATGAATTATAAAATAAATTAATTTTATATTTTATTAAATACTAACATTTAAATAAGATGAAGTTTTTTGTCCCTTTTAAGTATTCAAATGGTTAAGATTGTTAGGTGACAATAAAAATATTATTAAGATAGCTTACCTCTTATTCCTAATGTTTTTGTTTGTTCTTGACATTGATTTTTAAGTTCACATGCTTAAATTTATATTAATATTTATATTTGAGACTCCATTTTTGAGTATTGGGTACCAACATGTCACCATTTTTATTACACAACACTTTATAATTTATTTCTTTATTGTAAATCAAAAAATTTAAACATGATTAAAATGAAATCTTTTAATTATTAAAATTAAATTAATATAATTATTTTATTTTATTTTAAATTTAAAGAATTTTTTTTTGAAAAATTATATGATTAATAAATTATTTTACTTTTTATGTCAATGATTCACTTTGTTTAATTCTATTTAAATTCATTTTCCTCGTATTTAAATCTAACTCCATTCCATTTCTTTTTAATAGTTTTAAAAAATTGTAATCTATTTAATAACATAACAATTATAACATACAATCATATTTTTTAAATTGATTAAATAAATTTAATATATTAGAACTATTATAAATCAAAGTTGAGGTATATTCCAACTATTTTAAAGTAAATTTATGAAAAATATCTAAAATATTATCACTTATATGTAACATATCACATATATTTATGATTCAACTTAATTTCTATCCAAATTCATCATGTTATTTTTTATGCATTGCATTTATTAAAATATTTAAGATAAAATTTATATATAGAAATTAATTTTGTTTATAAGATTCAATAAAGTATGTACATAGTAGATTTTGATGAACTTACAAAATTTTCTTTTACATTAATAATTTCAATTAATATAAATCACTAAAATATTAACTGATCAATATCCTAATTAAAATTAAAAGTTTATAATGAAATTTATAATTACTTTATTTGTTTGAAAATTATTAATTAATATAATTTTATTTGATCAATTTCTCTTGTTCGCAAATAAATCTATATGTTTTAATTATATTTGTATATTTAATTTAATTTTAATTAAAATTTTAAACTATCTTTGATATTTCAAATAGAATAAAAAATATAAATATAATTAAAATAATTCTAGGGTGGCATAAAGATTATCCCCGACATGGTGCTTTAAAAAAAATTAATGTTTAAAATTCAAAAATTCTAGTTTTTAAATTATGAAAAAACATTTCTTCATTAACATGTGAGAAATTTATTATTTTTCCAAGTTAATTAGGAAAATATTTATTGTCTAGTACATGATGGCACCGTTTAGTTTTTGTCCAAACTTAAATATTGACATTTAATCAATTTACATAAAGGTAAATTGTAAATGTATATATCAGTTTATTACCTTATAATATAATAATTAATTTTTTGAACATAATAAAATTATAGCCATCAATAAAGGTAATTTAAATGCTCTTACATGTATTGATGGCTATTGAAAAATGCCCATTATTTTTATGATGTGTATTATGTGGCTAATGTTAGTTGTCAATTATGGAGTCAATATAATCATTATTGGAGTGTGAGTTGATGTCGATAGTAGAAGATGATTTTAAATTTTAGTTGCACATGGTGGATTCAATGTATATGGATTCAATATAGGTTCATGTAAAGTTGATAAATGTGTAGGAGGTAGAATTTGTATTTGAATACAATGCCTAGGTTCACCTAAAAATGTTCAAGCCATTATAAGATCATGTTGCATTCCTTAGTCATACATCCAACACCGAATTCAAGGAAGTTTACCACATGTCATTAAACATTGAAGGAAATTAAAAAGAATCATATTATGTCTATATTTTATGGATATAAATCTAAAGTCCTTATAAGAAAATTTAAAATTATTATTAGTTTTAAGAGTAGTAAATAACAAATCTAAATCATTTCTCATATTAGAATTTTATTTGATGTGCCTCTAAAACTAAAGTAAATCACTTAATAAATGAAATCACCTTTATGATGACATCACATAAAAATAAAATATTATATTGTTTATATATTACAATACACTTAATAAATTATATAGTATAACTCATTATAATTAATTTAATGTAATCACCTAAATGTGGTAATTGGATGCTAAGAGTGTTTCTTAAGTTACCTTATCCCTAGGTTTGTCATAGACCTATTTTAGAGCCTTAGACTTGCATTTCCATCAACTCATCAGACCTTGTTCATTTATAGCCGGTCAAGACATAGTCCTTCAACTATCACCTCTGACTCCAATCCAATCTTTCCAAAATTCATCTTAGAGGACATTAGAACCACATTTGGGAAAATCTAGTCACATGGTGCTAATATCTCCAACTGGGTGTTGATGTTCTTAGCCCTAACTCTTCCTAATAGATACTTTTTCAAAGGTGTGCCCCTCCTAAGGTTAGATTAAGATCATTTTCTTATCTAAAAAATTAATAGAACCCTATACATATAGGTCTAATCCACCTCTATTCACTATATGGATAATAGATGCAAATGATATTCAAACCTAAGATAAAGTTGTATGAAATCATGATATATTATCCTTTTTATACCCTAATTTCTACAGACTACCATTTAAAAAAACCCTAAGTTCAATTTTCAATAATTTGAATGCTTAAACACATTCAAGTCATCCAAGAAAATTTTCATTCTAGCATTTACTTGCACATACATCAAGCATTAGGTGGGATAAATACATTGGAATTGATCCCTCTTTGGATTATTGGTATATAAGCAACTCTCTACACAATAAGGTGTTGAGGATGTCTAGTCCATCTTACCAACATAGTCAAATCTTGATCATATCACACTTTCAAATATAAGTAGGGTTTGCACATCAAATCAAGATTTATTGGTACAATATATAGCTATAGGCTTTACTCTTAGATGAATAGAACACAAAGACACAAGTACAAGTGCTTATCAAAAATAGGAGTAGTCCCATAACGAGGACATTAGTGTCACATATTGGACACTACACATAGATGGAATTACTATCTGAAATGGGTGTTATTGTCAAGTGAAAAAATAAATATCATAAACCTACTTATGACACTCAAATATGCTCAAATATCTAATTTTAGAATCAAAATCATCTATGCCAGTCTACTGTCAAGTAAGTCTGTATTTCTCCCTATTTATTATTATAATTACAAAGTCAATCAAGATCAAATTCATTTACAAATTAGTAGGCTAATTATTGAATATTTATTTCACTGATTTAGATATCTTAGCCCCTTAACCAAACATAGGAATTACTAAAGTAAAACCCTAAAAGGTTAAATCATTTGGTGAACATGACTTACTTGAAATATTGCTTCAAACCCTAGCTTGCATTAATCCAAAATTTTTGCAATAAATTTATGGATGCCTACATCTAATTTTCTTATTTTATTTAGACAACCTAGATAGTTAAAATCGATTTTACATTAGGGTTTTAATTTATTTTACATCTAATTTAGATTATTGCAAAGAAAACCTAGATTCAAAAACCCTAACCCTAGACACACTTAGGGTTTGTATCGTTTTCTATTTATACTCAGATTTTATTTCCAGAATTCAAATTTTAGATTCACATATCTTTTTATTCATATCATCATGATAATAATGACAAAAAAATAAATTAATTTTTATTTAAAATTTTCATACTTTCATTTGCATGTGTATTCCCTTTAATTTGGAATGAACTAAGAAAAGACATCAAGACATGTATAAATGATTCTTACTATCAAATACAATGTTCATCACATTCCATAACATGTTATCTTTCTTCTATGAAAAAAATAATTAAGATGGTATTTTTTAATCATGTAGACATATGCATACATGATGTTTCAACTAAAATGAAATATATTTCATGTTGCATCTTTCCATAGCATGTTAACTTTCATATATGTGTGAAATAATTAAGGTATTATTCTTCAATCACATAGACATATGGATACATGATGTTTCAAATCAACTATAATATCTTTCATGTTGCATTCTTTCTTTCACATTTTATATTTATCTTGTATGGAATTCCATTAACAAGCAAACCCATGCACACATAGAGGATTTAACACATAAACTAACCCTTATGTTTCAAGTTTGAATGTCATATCTTATACACAAGAAAGAATATCCTTATCCTCCTCATCTCCATGAGGGTTTTAGATAATTTCCTTCTAACCAATTCCATGTTATCATTCCTCCACAAGATGATGCAACCTATAACATTATCACTAATCCCCCTACTCAACCTATTCACACTTCTTCCCTACATAGTGTGTGCCTACATGTTCAAATAGAAATAGTTAGGGTTTACACTTTTGAGACTCTAAATGATCAAATTATTAGTATGACCTATATAATTATAGGTTTAAAAAATTATAATTAACTATTACAAGAAAATATTATAATATTATAAAATCAATTTACAATAAAATGGCCTCTAGGGCACAATAGTGTAAATCATGTTTATACATCTTCAATTAGTCAATTTGTGGCAAATAATGTTACATATCAGAACATGACATCACAAGAAAGTACATCTATAACTAGGGATTCCAAAAAATATTGAAAGGACAAATAAGAGTTAAAATGAGATACTAAGGGACATGATTAAAGCTAAGTTGATCAACCTACCTCCTCTACACCTAATGAGGAAATCTAGATATTTTTGTACATATCATAGAATGCATGGGAATCACATTGGTTCATGTTTAGAATTGAAAATGAAAATACAACAAATAATGGATATAGATGACTCACACAGTGACATTTCATCCACACAATATACAATGTCACATCTACCAATTCAAAAATGATCAAAATTAGAAACAAAACAAAAATGGTTACTAAATCATAGATTAGAACAATAAAAGGTTCAAAAAGCACAATCAGATCAAAACATAGTATAACAAGCACAAATAAATCAAGTAAATATACCTTTCCAAAAGGAGTCTCAACATTAGATATGGTATAATTTTGGTCACAAATATCTACAATAATTTGATTATCACAGTAAAGGTTTGGGCAAACATGCATAAGGCATCACTTCTCTTATTCTAACAATTGATAATATTTGTCAACAAGATTTGGGGTTTATTGAATGTCCCAAAGAACATCAGTCACAAATGTAGTTTATCAAGGTAAAACATCTTGATACATAGGAAATATTACAAAAAGATCAAGATCTTTAGTTGCAAAGTTAAAATCATCCTCAAGCAACAAGCATCCTCAAATCAAGTTTTGTAGAAAAGGAGCCTCCAAAATAAAATATATCTACAATAAGCACAATTTCAAAGGGAAATATCATAATCCATATGCCAAAACACAATTTAAAAAGGTCAACTCCACAGTATGAGGTAGTTCCCTCCATCACACTAGGTTATTATGATTCCAATGTGTAACAATATTATGATTTTGATGATGGACAATACTCATATTTCTACTCCAACAACATTCAAGTATAACATAACAATCATACAACATGAGAGATTACCATTCCTATTTTCAACACAGGCCATAGTGATAGTGAGTCTCTCATGAGACTCAAAGGCTAGTATGGTTCCTACCCTTGTACATACTTCCTTCTCTCTCACTACTTGTACATAGATTATACTCAAAAACACAAAAACATTATAACATGTCAAAATATAAAAACATTCAAATATTTCAAAAGCTACAAAATTTTACAAATTATATGCATTACCATGTTCACATTTCTACTACTTATTATGTCTTGCATATTGTCTAGTTATCCTAGTATAGTTGGTTTTATCATACACATATGCTTCACTTTTTCTTGTCGAGTGATTGTATATTCTAGATAGGACTCTGGTCCACTACACTGATCCAAACCAGCTATCATCTACCCATTTAAGACATATATACTGAAACATGTTTATACATTTGATACATCTAATCACTTTGGGGCATCTCCTACATAGTTGTTATAACTAGGTTTTATCTTTACATACTATACATTCTAGTTTACATTTTGATTTATGTTGATATTAATCATTATTACTCATTACTCAAAATTTTTGTTGACTATCACTAGGTAAACTTAGTATATATATCCTAAAATTTACATAGATGTGTACTAAACAATTATACATGCTTTCATTTTTAGTTCCTAGATTAGACTTGATTGTTGTTTACTATGCTTCTTCCATTTTCAATGGCATTTGAATATGACATTGCTATTTGACTTCTATGACACTTGTATATTTTTATGACTTATACATGTGCCTATATCCCTTGTGTGTGATTTCTTGCTTCTATATGTAGACCTTTGAATAGTTCTTCTATGTGGCTATCTATCAAATTGCTTGTTATTTACATATGTGGACATTGAACATGTTCTTATATGTCTTCATTTTTAGATTTAGTGACATGTGTCCATGTCCCTTGTATTATATCCCCTTGGCCTACTCTTTATATGCCTCATGTGTTTGTTTGTTTGTTTGATTTTTTGTATGATTCTACACCATGACACTTATATGTGCTTGTTACACACACACACACACACACACACACACACACACACACACACGCGCGCGTGCGCGCACACACACACACACAGACAAACACGCGTGCATGCATGCATGTGTGTACACACACACACGTACACATGCGCGCGCACACACAAACACACACACACATGCACACATATCAATTTTTGATCCCATGAGAGACTTGATGCATCTACCAAACCTACTTGGGATCCATTATGGACATTATGCCCCATCCCCCTAGATAGTTACTCAGATTTACTATTATTATGAATTGATTACATCTATCTTGACACCCTTATCTAATGCCAGATTACAATATACATCTTATATTTCCTATTATTACTTAGATACATTTACAATCTGATATTATGTGTATATATTGTATTGGAATATCATGATCTAGATAACATATTTTGTAGATATACTTATTTACAAGGTAGTTATAACATAAATTTCACAACTACCCTCAAAAGAGGGGGCATTTACTTGGGTTTTCATAGATATCAGGCTCTTACTTTGCTTTTTATAGATACATTTTAGCACACAAGCTTAGTTATAGAAATTAGATTAAGGGTAGACACATAATAAAATAGAGGTTTAATAGTTAGTTTGGACCACACAGAGATCAGATCAGGCAGACATTAGCACCTAGATTGGGACACTAGCACCACATAGAACTATTGTCTAGTACATGATGCTATTGACTAGTATCCCAAACTTTAGGATAGTCTAGATCATTAAGACCAGTACACTAGATACAATACATATTTGCATAGATATAGTCAAATGTTTGGTATTTATGTTTAGATTTAGCTTAAATTCAATCATTTCAATCCAGATTAATACCAATTATTTATATTTTAGAGCATCATGCATGACATGATCACTCATACATTTAGATGATTACATGGACTCAACTATTACATACTTTATTCAAATTCAGTATACTTAAATAATAAATAGAGGGCATGTGTGAGGCACATAATTTCCATATATTCAAATTTAGATAGGTTGATAAAATGGAATGCAAAACTCTATGTCATTATCTATGTTGTATATATTTTCTATCACATTCTAGGTTTTTAATTCATTTATGTCTTACTCCATCTCTAGTGATTGCCATTCCCAAGTGGCCCAGATCTACCTAATATACCCAAGTGGCTGTGGAGCCTAATACATAATTATATTACTTAGATACTTTAAACATTTTATGTAGTATAGTTATAGATGCACCTACTTCACATAGGGGGTAATGATGGAATCATATCCAAATTGAGTTCTTGAGATACCTACATGAGAGGTTTTGACACACATACATACTTATCAAAGTTATTCATAGAGATTAGGATCTATCAAGTAGGAGTGGGCAATGATGGATTTAAAAATGGATTGATTTATTTATCCACCCATATGAAGATTAAGAAAACCATTGGCTTAATTCAATTTATTCATTGATATGATTACTATGCACTTTCACACACACATGTTATCAATAGGTTCATACATTGGTTCACATAACCAATAAGGTGTATTTGTTATTTTCCTTTTTCTTTACTTAGTTATTTCATTTCAACATATGCTTTTACTTTTGATTATCTCATTAGTAAGGATTTGTTTTTGCATGTTTTATGACAGGACATTGCTTTGGATCATGTTTTACATACACAAACCTAGATTCACATAGTCAAACTCCGCTATAGGGGCTTCACTTTCAAGGTATGTCTAGGTAAACTTATTTTTCATTTATAGTATTAATTTCACTTTGCTGAATTACTAGCATAGATAGGGGAAAACATAAAAGCCTAAAAGTGGTAATTAAATGCTAAGAGTGTTGCTTAAGTTACCCTATCCCTAAGCTTACCATTGACCTATTATAGATCATTAGTCTTGAATTTATAGCCATTAAATAGACCTTTTTCACTTACATTTAGTCAAGACACAATCCCTAAACTATCACCTTTGACTCCAATCGAACCTTTCTATAATTTTAGTAAAAGGACAATAGTGCCACATTTAGGACACTACAACCACATGGTTCTACTATCCCCAACTGGTCACTATTGTTGTTAACTCTAACTCTTTCTAATAGATAATTTTTAAGATGTGTACGCTTTTTAAGATTATCTTAAGTTCATATTCTTATCTATAAAATCAATAGAAATATAAAACAAACCTCTATTTTTAAAACATTCAAATTCTTAAGCACATTTAAGGCATCTAAGTCCACTCTCATTCTAGCATTCACTTTCACATACATCAAGCACTAGGTGGGAGAACTACATTAGACTTGATCCCTCTTCAGTGTATTGGTATGCAAGAAACTTTATACATAGTGGGGTGTTAAGGATGTACATTCCATATTACTAACACACTCAAATCTTGATCATATCACACTTGAAAAGAGAACTAGAGTTTACAAATCAAATCAAGCTTAATAGGTATAATATATAGATACAAGCTTTAGTCTCATAGGAATAGAACACAGACACAAGGGTAGGTGCTCCTCAAAAATAGGAACAATCATGTAAAGAGGAAATTAGTACCACATTTTGGACACTACACATGGATGGTACTACTATCCAAAGTTGGTGTACTATTTAGTGAATTGATGAATATCATAAACCTATTTGTGACATTCAGAGCTACTAAGTTATCCAATTTCAAAACCTAGAAAATCCATGACAATATGTTTTTATCTAAGTCTATATCTCTCCCTATTTATTACTATAATTAAAAATTCAATCACGTCAAAATTAATTACAAATCAATAGGTTAATTATTGCATATTTATTTAATTGATTTAGACATCATCTCGTTAACTAAACATAGGTATTACTTGTGTAAAACCCTAAAAGGTTAAATCATTTAACCTTACTAATTTTAGTTATCATGTATTATATATTTGTGTTTTATAATAGGTATTACTAATTTTTGGGAGATAAAACATCATGAATGTATAAATAAAAAGATTCAATCAAGGGGAAAAAATATTGGAAAATTTAACATTTAAATCAAAATAAATTATAAGGATGGAATATTTGTGTTCATCTTGCCTCATTAGGGTTTGGTCTCTACCATATATAAAGTTAGATATGTATTATGAGATTATAGGAAATGGTGATTGTAGCTACAATATATTCCCACTAAGATGTTCAGGTAGCTTGGAGAAGGCACCAGTGGGAGGCTAGTAATCCATTAAAGGCTTGAGTTTGACTGTGTTTAGTGAGTTTGGCATATCTCTATAGGTGGACCTAGGGTTAAATTTTTCACCAAGAGAGGATTCCCTAAATTCACATATTAAATTTGTTCATTCCTCAAGGTTTAAATTTGATCATGTTTTCCGTGTTGCCCCTAAAAAATAGAAGGGGGATTGAAATTCCTTGAGCTACATGGGTTTTTTATGGTCAAAAGTATTTGGATAAAGTCTTTGGTCGCACCTCCTAGAGCTACTTAGAGTGAGGTAGACATATTTATGCCTATGGAGGGGGTAGGGGTTTGAAGTATTTTTCTAAGGTGGTCTCCTATTACACAAAGAGTTCAATGGTAAAATATGTGGTTGTTTCAAAAACCCATCTTATTGTATCTTTTGAGGATGAGGCCCTCATTGAAGTTTTATAAAATAAGGAGTGTTTTGGGACAAGAGGATTGATTTTAAGGTTTGATCACTTATAGCCTAAACTCCTTATGATTCATAACTAGATTTATATGAGTGGAAACCACTAATTGAAGGTGATTTTTTTTATTTTTAAGATTCTAGGAGATTAAATAATTTTATTGTAGAATAAGACCTAGAGTTATGAGCAACATTTCCTCTTCTTGAAACCTTCGTTCCTTTTTTGAATCCTCTTACTTAATATCTTATCTCTAATCCTACTTGGGTGAATCTACCTCACCCCCTTATATTTATCGTTATATCTATGTCTGTGGATGATTGAAAATACTGTTGGTGAGATGTTGGCAATTGATAAGTATATTATTTATTATGATCACACCACCTCATGCATCTTAATTTATTTGGACGCTACTCAAGATATAGATTTTTTAGTAGCATATCTTTGTTAATTCATGAATATTCCATTTTTTGAAGTTGACATTTGGTGATTTTATGGGGTATCTAACAATGTGGGATTGATTAAATTTTAGGGTAAAATTTAAATTTGAGGGTCAATTCGACTACTCTTTCAAATAAATTTACCCTTGTAAATATATATTTTTGGTACCAAGAAATCTAATCCAGGGGAATTTGACACTATATATATGTTATTCACTCCTTGAGTACAAACTATATCAAGCATCAATATCCACTATCGTTCTTTTGCAACCATTAGTTAGACAACAAAAAGGTGATGGATGATAGAAAAAAAGTATTAGAGATAATAAATAAATGTAGAATGGCTGCAAGAAATTTTGTTTAGATTCATACTTAATTTTATATGTCCACTATTACATATATTGATTTTTTGTTTGGATTCATACTTAATTATTGGATAATAGTACCATGAAGCTAAACATTAATGCTATGTAGGTGAATTATTATGACGTGTAGTTGGATGGCTATAGTATGCAATCAAATGATTATAAGGAACAATTAGATGACTAAAAGACATAGGCCAAAAACTAGAGGATGTAGTTATACAACTATACCCTATAGTCAAACAACTACATCATATAGTCAGAACACTACATAATATAATTGGTCAACTACATAACATAGTCAAGCAACTACATAAGGTATTTGAAAGACTTAATAATGCAATAAAGTGACTATACAGTATAGTTATATGATATAAATATGCAATATGTAGTCTTTCAACCATTCCTAGTATTACATTCACCATGTGCCACCTTCTATTTATTTTATGTTATTATATGCCTTCCAACCTAATTTTCCACCATTGTGAGACTAATTCAAATAGTGACATCAAAGTTTTTTAATATAGGCCACTAAGTTTTTCCATGATTTGGGATCTGCTAGCTTTTATTGAAATAAATGTTAAAGACTATCATTCCAATTTTGGGAGTGTTTTGAGGTGGGTCATTTGGTAAAAAAATGTTGCATTTCTAAAAGAAACGTGGAGTATTCATGGTGGAAGAATTCTTCAGATGATAATTTATTCATTAGTGGTTTGGGATTTATCTCTTTTTCCTTGGTTAATGAGGTGGATTGTTTCTATATTATAGTCCTACCCTAGATACTTTTAAAATAAATCCTCCTACATTAGTTAATCTTCCCTCTAGAAAGGAATATGGTATTTGTAATTATAATAATGAGGAGAGGAATTTAGGTTTTAATGATGCATATTTTTGAGGATTAGATGATAGGGATGTTTGTTATGGATATTCAACTCTTAGCATCCACTCTTCTACTATGAAAGATTCAAGAATGACATGTGACCCTGATGGTTAGTCAATTGTGAGGAATAGGAAGAAATGATGAAGCATACCTAGAGCTTCTTTAATGACTCTTCATTCACATTATGGGGTGGGGAAATATTAACCTTAAGGAATTTTGGTTGTAAGTTGGTTGGTATATATTTATCTTGGTGATGAAGTATGCATTATTTGGTAGTATTTGTTTTTGAGTGGAGGATTGATTTGGCTCATCCTAGTGGGTCTTTATGATACCTATTAAATGGATAACATCTTACTAACCATAGTTTATAGGTATAAATAAAAATTTGTATATATTATAACTAGTGGGGATATTATGATGTATAATTATATGGAATAAGTCTCCAAAACATCCACTCATATCTTTGTTCTTGGTAAAGATCTCATTCAATGCTTTGCTTGTCTTTAAGGTTCCATCTCCATTAAACTCTCCCATCTTGTCCTATAGGCTATCTAGTCTTATTTCATAGGTTTTTTTGTCAATTTTTTAAAAATCAAATCCTAATACAAATATATCCTCTTTCAAGTTTCTATGTTCTCCCTCAATTCCTTTATATTCATTAAATCACCCTTGAAATAACAACTCAGTCACTAGCTCCTTCTAGATAATCCTTTTAGGTTTCAAGTATCAAATCTAATTAATGGTTCCAATGGATAAATATTTTTCCATGGATAATTTTGTATTATATTTTCACATTTATCTTAACCCTTTTTTGATGCTTAATCACACTTTAACATTCAAGTCCACATACAAGGCTCATAATGGCACCCCTAGACTTGTAGCCTTTTTTTTGTAAATTTCCTCTTAGTTTGATAAATATATAGACTATCATAAATATATAAAATAATTTTTTACCACCATTTATTTCCTTATATACCTAAAATAAATTTTATCACTCAACTCTCCTTGTAGATGTCCTTTACTTCACAAACCCTTGCCCAATTGGGCTTGTGTAGCCCTATCACACACTCATAGACCTTGAATCCATATTATAATTTACTTTTTTAGACCAAATTTTTTTGGTTCACTTTATAAATTAAAAAATGAAAAATATTACAAATTTTCATCATTTTCCAATGGTTGGAACTCCTTCTAAGGGGTTTTTAGTTTTGAAACCCTAGTTGGGTGACTTAAAGGCTGAGAGCTTATTAAATTCATTTATTTGAGTTTTAAGTAATATAAAAAGACACAAAAACCATGAATAGGTATTTTTAAATGTTTCACACCTTATTTAAGATGTTGGAACCATTAATCAATAATCATTTTCTTAAATGGATCCCAAACACATAATTTCATGTCTCTTAGAGGACTGTGTATGGTTTCAATGAAATATTACATTCCAAGGGTTTATAAATTTCAACATGGTTAGTATTATGACATTATATCACTTCAAATAATTGAAAAATCATATAAATACATCAATTCACCACCCTCTAAAGACAAAACAAAATTATTCTTTGGCATGTGGCTATGTAGGCAGAATCTTGCCTATGAAGGACTGTGTTAAGATTATTTGATAGTCAATAGTATTAAAAAGATGTTTGTAAATTAAAAAATGTTTTATAATATATATTTTTATCATTAAAATTAATAACTTTACTTCATGATGCATTCACTTCTTTAAGTCTATAGCTTCTTTCTCTAATTCATGACTATGCAACAAAGTTTTTGCTTATACCAACATGGTACTCTAAGGATGACCATGTATACAAGGAATATCATTATCATGAATTAAAAACCATGTAATTTATTAGTCCTTCAAATTTATTTTACCTAAGGATTATGATCTCAAATCACTATCTCCAACTATGCTTCAAGAAACATGGATTCGCCTTCAAATATGACTGTTATAGGAGTTTGTAGGGTTTCTTCTTTATATAAATATTTCTCAAGACCCTTTCATTTGGGTAATAATACATATAAATATTAAACTTGAAATGACTTAAATATTACCTATATATGACTGAGCATCATTTTTTTGTACATCAAACTTACCAACTTCACCAACTATTCTAGTTTTCCCTTGACTGTAACCTAGAACCACTTCTTGATTGTCATTTATAGCCAATCAATAACATGCAATCATTAAAAAATTAAAAAAAATTATATGGCATCAAGGTAATTTTAAATAAAACATGGAATAATATTATAAACATATAATTAATGAAGAATACACATAAGTTAACTTTTTTTTATTCATTGAATTATTTTCTATTACATTATAATCCTTTCATGGACTTGTGATCTTTCTTTAGGAATTTTTTCATCCTTCCATTATATAGTTTATCATCCTATTATTTGGATATCTCTCTTTTCTCCCTATTCTCTCCTCTCTACTAGACTAATGTACAACTTGTCATTTCAACCAACTTCAACATTGCTTACTTAAGTTAGTTACAAGACAAAATTTTCATTTCTTGTTAACTCAATGTATGGGTGAAGCTTAAATTACTAATGCATGACTTCTAAATCAATAAATTAGACATATATGATTCCCAACACCCTTTACAAGACTTATTATCCCTATTGAACCAATATTTACTCATCTAACCACCTTAGGCCATGTTCATAGTCACTCTTGACTTGGTTAAATATTTGAATTTTCATATATTAGTTTTGGAGGGAAATTTCCCATCACCTATAGAACTCACTGTCATTAACCTAAATGGAATTATAAATATACAAATGGATCCTATATGATCTATCAAACTCAATTACATTCCAAAATGGGCTAACTATGACTCCTAACTACATATATCAATTCAACAACAATAAATGATGGTTAACTTACTAGATGCTCCTACATCATATTACCTCAGGTGTATCATTTTTTTTTTTGGCCTAGGACTATATCCTTGTTATAAAAAAAAGAACTTAGAAAGTATAATAAATTAAATTTAGACAAAATAAAAAATGAAACTAAAAAATATATGAAACTTAATAAAATAAAGTTAACATCATCAATATAACCAAAATTATAGTAAAAATTTAACTTTTGATTCAAAAATATAATTTTTAAAGTATAGTTGTTTGAATTAAAGGAGTATAGGTTTAGTTTTTAGAATAAAAACTCATAAAAAATTATTATTTTAATAAACAAATTTATCAAAATTATTATTTTGAATAGAAATACATGACATTTTTCAATTCATGTAGTTTGGTGATTTTTTATTATTTCATTTAAAAATATAATACAAGTTCCTAATTTATAATATTTTCTATAAGGTGTAGTTTTTAACCCATATTCACCCTAATATCTATTTAAAATATAATTCAAAAATTAAATTGAAGAATCAACCTATAAAATATTTTCTAAGGAGTTTGAAATTATTTGAATGTTTCATTGTTTATATTGGTCTTCAAAAATTATAATTCATGTTACTCTTCTTATGCTTACCTTAGAAGTTAATGATATCAAAGTATTATAGTGTGTCCCAATTTTAGGCATAAATAAGTTACATATAATTTAAATATCCCCTCAAAATAATCTAAGTTTGGGTAGCTAATATTAATACAACATATGTATTTTTGCTTAACTATACAAAGACATAGGGAAATTAGGTTTTTATTAAATTTTAACTCGTTACTTCTTTTATAAAATTAATTTTTTAAATGTATTTTTTCCACATAATGGGACATATAATTATGTTAATGGATTTTAATTATGATATATCTCATCCCTAATGGAATTTCAATTTGTTAAGTTTCTATTTTTGGAGGTGTTAATATAGAAATTCATAAACATCTATACTTGTAAACTATTTAATCCTAATTTGGATAAGAGGATATCATAATTGGGTAGATAGAGTTAAGGATATATAAATGATAGGGCATGAAAGTGAATTTCATAGCTACATTATGCCAATTAATGTGCTAAACTCATATTTACCATATGTTAAATTTATAAAATTGAGATAGGCTATTAATAGAAAGTATAATTATGTTAAATATATAAATGCTATAAAATAAAGTAATTAGATATTTATAATTATAAAACAAAAATTATATATGGTATAGGTGAGAAGCATATGGGAATAAATTTCTAGACCAGTCATCATATTTTGGATATGGTGCTTCTTGCTCTCTAGACACTTGCATGAGTCTGGGATAGTTACATCAATACTAGCGTTTAAGTTCGATGCTAGTGTCATATATAAAATATCTAGTGAAACATGATGTGACCACTTGATGTTTCTAGATTTATCTTGTCATTTTCTTTGGTGAATTCAGGTTTAGGTCATGGACTATCACTCTTGGTGAAATAGCAAAACCTAAGCTTTCCTTCTTCAATGTGACCTTGGGGAAAAATGGGTTAGTGGACACACAATGTTGAGCTAACTCATAATTACCTTATTATCAAAGGGCACTACATAAATATCTAATACTCTAGAAGAGGTCCTTAGACTCATGTAGTTATTCCCTATGTGTTGGATTGTGTGTGAATCATGTAATGTGTGTAAAGTAAGTACAATAGTGACCTAGTTTATAACTCAAAAAATATCACCTTATGACTATTCCTTTAGTACTTCAGACACGTACCTAGGGTTTTCCTTTTATTGATATCAAAATAAGGTATAATCGTAAACATTTTGGTAACTCAAGTTCCTCTTAAGTGCTTTTTTGGTTTGATTGCTCGGTTTCATAAATTATGAGTAAATGATGGTTGGTATTATATTTATAACAATCCTATTAGGAGATAATTTGAAATAAAAATCTTAGGATGACCATTGTAATACATATCATTTGAAAATTGCATGATTTTAGGTCATTAGACACTTGCATTAGGTTAGGATTATAACATTGATGCTACTACTTGTCCTTGACATTAGTGTCTATAGAAAAGGAGAAAAGACACATGACTAGAACTTGTAGAGGTATAAAATAATTACATTTTAAGCATTCTAGGTATGGGGTGTCTATGTCATCGGTATAATAAATTACAAACTAAGATATAGGCCAAGGGGTATGAGATAGATCAGATGTAAGGCTTTCAAAAGAAAGGCATATGTAGAACTAAGAGGAAAAACCAAGGTATGAGTTTTCTAAGTGTATAAGACTGAGGTGATATATAATCACAAAATATCATCTACAAAAAATCAATTTATTCCTCTTAGAAAATATTGATGCATAAATCTAATAATAATAATATTGTGTTATATAAATATACCACATATCTATAAAAAAATCTATCAACATGGAAGTGTTAACAAGGTTATTAGAAGAATATCAATTAAGACTTTCTATTTATCCATATATGTGAGGCTTAATTTTCATCTACATAATAGTACCATCACATCCTATCTAGGATGTAGGTTTCTTTCAAGATAATTACACCATTCAATATTGAATTTAGCTATTCATTAATATGGATAGTATATGTTGGACTAATTGGCCTCAATCACACTTAGTTGGTGGGATATATGTATTTAATCACACCTTTTCCTTAAGCTTATGGTCTCAATTCTCTTTTATTTATTATAAGATACAATTTGTTCATTATTAGGATAGCAGAAACCAATTGTCCCATATTAGTTGTTATTAATACTTGTGTGTAGACATTATTTGAAAAAAAAAATTGTTCACATTTTTACACGTATCCATAATTAATGACTAAAATAAAAATGGCTATCTTTTGTGTGTAGTAGTATAGTTTTAATAATTTTGAACATAATTAAATAATTGAAAATGGTATTAAATATTATCAGCACTCTATGTTACATATAAATTAACATACATGCAAATTCTAAAGAAATAGGTGTCAATAAGTCGTATGATAACATTACCAACCACAACAAATTATAACATAGACTATAAAAATTAAATCACACATGTGCAAACAAACACACACATTTTTATAAATTTCATACCTTAAAAATTATTTTTAATGTGAAATCCATTCCCAACCTTCTCTTCCATAATTTTTTGAATGATAGGGTTCTCTTTGAAATAGTAGCTATTTGGTTGGTGTAAATATATGTGACCATTGGATATAGATAAATATTTAAATCATCATACTTCACAATATAGTAGTATAATATCTCAATATTAATGCTTATTATATTGACATAGGTGTTTCCTTGTCAATTTTTCTTCATTTCAGACATTTGATCATGGAATCCTTTTATATTATTGCATCTAGCCAAGTGGTTTTGATTGGTGTGGGGACATATATATGGAATAAGCTAAATATTCACTAAGAGATTATAAATGGGATTTAAAAAATTAAAAAAATTAATATTCATGAAATTTTAAATGTAAGCCTTAAGCCATTATCTAGATTATTGACTTTCATGAACTAATGGATGAAAGGAAAAAATTACACTAATAAAACAAAATATCCTAATCTAATATTTTTTTTATGAAATATACTATAGAAAGATCAATTTGTAGTTATAGAAAATAATAATTGAAAGTAAATTATAAAACTAAATATGATTTATGATAGAAATAAAACAAAAACATATAAATAAGATAGCCTAAGTAACATGTGAAAAAAAAATTGCAACTTGTAGTTAAAGTACCCTTATATAAAAGTTCTATACTAGTATCTGACATTATGAAAACCTATTTTTGAGTATTCCTAGTTAGAAACAATAGACAAAGTATATATGCATTACAATAGATGCACAATGTCTCCTTGATTTATCCATACTATTTAACATATAAAGAGGCATAGATGAATCAGGACACAAGCACACAAGAGAATGACAGATGTATATATGAGGAAAAAATCCATTGGTTCCACAAGGGGAAAAATGATTTATATGTGGATAAGAAATAAATAGCATAAACACTCTTGTAATCAAAACATAGTTCAAAGTAAAGTAGGCATGGTTATCAATTTAAAAATGATGGATTTTATAGTAACGACTAATAAATTATATTTAGAAAGAGATGGAAGACTAATGGATGCATATATAGTTGAGTACAAGGAATTATTTGGAAAACATAGCCATATATAACCATTGATAATCCTAACATGATTAGAAGTCATAAATGGTCACTTGAGACAAAGTTAAAATTTTATGAGTAAATAATAAACCACACCATATGTTACCATAGATAGACACAACCTGAATTAAAATGTGTAAAGCCAAAGGATGTCCTAATGGGTTTTTATTTCTAGGGTCCTTTTTATGTGTACTTGTGACCTTGGGGTGTGATAGTTAGTATTATAAGTTAAACTCTAGTTATTAGGACTTATTAACTATGAATTTTAATGAAATTTAGATTTAGGTCAAGAGACACTACACTAAACCAAAAAAACATGTCACAAGATAAATATTATATTGAAATATTGAATAAATATTTGAAATGTGTGAAACAAGGATTAAAATGCTTAGAATTTGAAAAATGAGGTTCATAGAGAAATGCCTAAATTCTAGATTACATGAGTACTAGAAGTGGTTTAAAATGATGAAAAGGGCCCTAAGATTGTTATAAACCAAAACCAAAAATGTATAGTGAACTATGGCTGAACAAAAAATGACCATTATGGAGCTAGTTCGATACTAACTAACCATTGTTGAACTATTTCAGTTTTGGTTGATTACTATATAATTTTTTTGATATTGATTGTCTAGTTTGATATAGGTACTCTATTTCAATAATGGTAATTTTTTAAGATTCTTAAACAATGCTTGTATTTTGTTCATGTTCTCATGCTAATAAAAAACCTTCTAATTTCTCAAAATTCAATGTAAATCTCACAAAATTATTGATTATCTATCTCAAGAGTTATAAATCCTCCTAACATGTTTGAACAACTTCATATATGTATTCTAATTATAAACACCCCTTAAATTTTCAACCTTATGACCATACATTTTATAATTATTTCTCATTTCTCACATCCCTACTCAACTCTAAAGATACTTTCAAGAGCATAAAAATGACTATAGTTAATACAATGTCTACTTTAGCTACACCTAATTAATAAATACTTCAGAAATTTTCAATCATGAAATATATTATAGTATTAAGATCCCAACAATTATCCCTAAGTATGAGATGCAAAAAATTAGTAAATTTTATATGTCCATTCACTATTTTTCTTATGTATATGTATGATATAAATGAAATCATAAGCATATTTATTTATAAGAAATACTAAAATTAAATTTGACATCATGGATAACTAATATGACTTCCATAATTTAAGGGACTAAAAATGATGGAAAGGTGGATTGCTTGTGTAAATTACTTAGAGATGTGATAATGCAGAAGTTAAGATATGGTTATGATGACAATAAGAGGGTACTTTTAAAATAAAGCATGGTAAAGTAGAAGATGTCTAATAAAAGGGAATTTTTAAAAATAAACTAAGGAAAACTATATGATGCTTAATTAAAGGTGGATTTCACTGAATGGATGTCAAAAATAAGGCCCATAATGCCAAATTTAACCTAAGTGTGCAATATAAGGCTAAAAATGCTAAATCAATGTATTTCAATACTAAATAATGTCATAAGACCATATAAGGAGTCTACTTATTGACCTAATTTGATGAATGTGTTAGGTAAAATTTTAATAAATTAATGTATTTTTATAAGTATTTAAAAATATTAAATAAATGAATAAGAAGATTTTGAAGGAAAAACATAACATTTAATACTAATTCATGTATATTTTTGTGAATTTTATAAATTTATGTTCTTTTTTGTCAAATCCTAATTTCATCCTATAATTAATAACCTTTAAATCCATGGATTAATATGGTTATTATCTAATTATCATTTCTTTGACTTAAGTTTAATGACATATATTGGTATGGGACTTTGATATTTTTGATTAGTATACATATTGTGATAGTTGTATTTTATTATTTTGTACAATATGGATATGTATTTGTTAGTTATATATCATTGATTGAAATGTAAAGAGTTAGACTGACTACCTACTTGTTGCAATGTGGATGTAGGATTGATCCTACCCTTAGATCATGATGAGAAAGAACATCATTGGAGAGGATGGTCTAGATCAAATGAATGTACAATGATTGAGGAATTATTAGTGACCCTACACACACACATTATATTTAAAATACTATATGCATAACATGTTTTAAATGTTAGTGAATAATTAAAGAAATATTATATGTGATTATATTAGTATGTAAAATTTAGTTCTTATTATGAATTATATTCTTTTAATTTAATTATCTTGATTTTTGAGAATTAAAAAAAAAAGATATTTAATTGCTATATAGATACTTGTTTTAGAGATACGGTTATCTTGAAATTAAGAAGCAATTAGTGCCTTAATATCTTCTAGTTAAATAATTAATTTTCATTATTTTAAATTTATTTTCATGAAAATTGAATTATCCTAATGCTAACCTTGAGTTAAGACAACTAAACTTAGTCTTGGAAAATACATGCATGAAATTCATTGAAAACTAAAATTTAGATATTTTTATTTAGTTATTCAACTAAAATTGTTGTTTAAAGTTAACTTGGAATCTATTGAAACATAATTATATTTATTCTTAAAAAAAATATATATTTTATAAAGTTTAAGATGAAGATTGACTACAGTTTTGGGAGGAGATAATTGGTTTATAGTAAATTTAAATGGAGAATAAAATGTTTTACATGGATAACAAACTAAGAGAAATATTACATGCAAAAAAGGGGCACAAAAGATAGAGAGAAGATTAGTTATATAAATTAATACTATTGAAATTAAAAAAATACATAGATAAAAATGCATAGAGACACAAAGAGAGAAGAAGCAGGTAGGAAGATTTGGAGAGAAGTTGGAGAGAGAAAGAGATAGATAGGTATATTCTTTCCAAGAAAATCTATACCAGATTGGTTCTATTTTAGATTTCAGTGTGTATATGATCCTTTTAGATGTAAAAATTGTTTTAAGTACCATTCATTTTATATGAATAAATCTACATAATACCTTTGATGGATTGCATTATTTATACCATGCATTATGTTTTTATTTGTGAGAGGACTGCATTTTTAATAAAACATAATGTTGAGCCATTAATACCAAATGCCCAACCCAAATACAAAACACCCAATTTATATTTTGAGATGTATATATTTAAAGATGAGTAAAACAACACATCATTTATATGAAAAGTATAAGTATTTTAATGAATGTAAATAACTGATGTCATTCTTTAAAACACTAAGTCATAATTAAATCACCCAATTTTATATGGAAGCACTATACTTTATTAAACACTAAGTTTATAAAAAAAAATTTGGATAACTGAGTTATATGTTGAAATCATAGATTTTTTAATAGATAGCTGAGTTTATATTCAAATTCTATATATAAATAAGAGTGTTGTATTTATATTATTAAAACATCATCAATAATATGAAACTCCAAAGATTTTAATTGAAACATTATGTATATTATAAAATGTTGTGTGTATATATTATAAAGTCACTGTGTATTAAATTAAAGTGTTGTGTTTATATAGAATGTAGAGTTTAATAAAGATAACATAGAGTTTTAAGTTGCAATGCAAAGTCACATAAATTAAAAAACATAGTATATACATGGTTAAATGTTGATTAAATTTTATAAAATGTTGAGTATAAATTATAAATTGGTTGAGTATACAATAGAAAGTACCAGGTATTTAATTGAAAGGTGTGTATATAATAATTAAAATATAGATTTCTTAATTTCAAGGTGTGTGTAAATAATTATAAAATTTTATTGCAATGATCTAAAATTGTAGCAGGTCATGTTACACTGCTAACTTGTGCTATTTTTAAATAAAAATAGAGAGCATGATCAATGTTGAAATGTCTTGTCTATTCAATTAGTAAGAAATAGAAAATATAGGAAGAAGTATGTTCCTCTTTACTACAAGAATGAATGTTTGGTTTAATTTTATTTTGCCTTAGACTTCCATATTCATGGTTTAACCTAACTTACACTATAAGACCGATATGAATTTATATAAATGAGTGTGATTATCATGGGATCCATAAGTGTATAGTGATAATTCAAAACCTAGCAGTGAAACATTAAGAATATAACTCTAATATTATCTATAATAACACTACTCATGATGTATACACCATTAATGTAAATTACACAAGTGTCTATAATTTAGACACTAACATTAACTGAAGTGATTACAAAAGGGTTGCCAACTCATCTCTTTTCATAATTGAAACTAAGAATGTGCTCAAAATTTCTACATTGTCATTATCTATGCACATTAGAAAGTCAAAACATAGGATGTAATATAACATACTACTATTTTATATTACATAGTCAGTGATTTAAGATTTACAACATCAAAAATCTAAATTTGGAATCAAAACCAAAGTTGTAGTCAATATCAATTGAGGTTAGATGGGATATACTAACCAATTAAAGGTTGTATGGTGAGAGAGGATTGTTAAAAGTATTTTAAATTATTGTCAATATTAAAAATTATTTGAATATAATTCTTGTTGTTCTATCATAATTCAACTAATAATAATCTTGAAATAGTTGTTCGAAAATGTAAAACAAAGGCCTAGGTGATATGTATTATCATAGGACGGAATCGAGACCCTAGCGTAATAAGATATTGTAGTTATATGATGATTTTATAGATTATATGAATATATATAAATCAATGGATATATATTATATTTAATTGAGAAGTTTAATTTTTTAAAGTATGTTCAAAGGTTGATCTTTTAATAAACCAGATGCAAACACATGCATAAAGTATTTATCCCAAGAAGTATGTATGGTAATACTTCTGTTTGATTAATAATATATCCTTGGGGATATAATTATATGATATAAATATATATTATGTATTTTCTTAGAAAACTCGTAGAAATCAAATAGTATTTTTGTAAGCACAATAGTGTTATGCAGTATGTTGGTAAGGTCAAATTTTATAGTGATGAAAAATTGTGTTTTGTATATTTATGAGAGTATTTTATATGTAAGTCACTATAAGTTTCTTGAATAATATAGTACATCATGATGTGTGCTTATTTATTACATTTTCATCTAATTATAATTGTATAATATAAACTAGGATATACGATGCAAACACATGCATAAAGTATTTATCCCAAGAAGTATGTATGGTAATACTTCTGTTTGATTAATAATATATCCTTGGGGATATAATTATATGATATAAATATATATTATGTATTTTCTTAGAAAACTCGTAGAAATCAAATAGTATTTTTGTAAGCACAATAGTGTTATGCAGTATGTTGGTAAGGTCAAATTTTATAGTGATGAAAAATTGTGTTTTGTATATTTATGAGAGTATTTTATATGTAAGTCACTATAAGTTTCTTGAATAATATAGTACATCATGATGTGTGCTTATTTATTACATTTTCATCTAATTATAATTGTATAATATAAACTAGGATATACCTAGGTGGTATAATCTTATACTTGTGTAATAATTACATTGTAAGATTGAAGGTTCATGATTGAGTAGATTACTCATGAGCTATGATAGTATAAGATATCATAGAATACTTAAGCTTAAATTTATATGCTTATATGGTACATACTTTAGTTAATTTTTTATACTCTCACTTATGTTAATTGATTAAAAGTATGTGTTGGTTATTACTTGAACAATACATTGTGTAACAATTAGTAAGACTTCTTGTATGAATTCATAAAACCTTGAGAGTATAAATGAATGTTAAGATTATAATTTTATATGTTTATATGACTTGATTTGTTATTTATATCTACTTAATTAAAACCTTATGATTCCATGTAATTATGACTACTTGTATGGCTGATTGGGGAAAACTAGTAGTTATGTCTTAGAACACTAGACTATGATATTATGGGATATCATGAGGTGTAGTTGTTTGGAACTTATTGTAGTAATTAGGAATATGAAGTTTAATATTAATGTGAAACATACTCATGTGGTATGAATTGTAGGCATTATTTTCTTATTAGAGTTGGATAATAATGTATGATTCATTCATGCATTGATGGAATAAAATAATCTTTTGCTTACTCTTATGTATAACATGTGATATGATATTATTGGTAGGAGGATGTAATTAGTATGAATCTTGTGTTTAAATAATTTATAGTGAGACATTATCTTTTAGTATGTTTGATTTACATGTCAGTGTGATATCTTAGAATAGAATGGGTTTTCTATGATACATTGCATGTTTAGTTTTATAAATCATACACACTTAGGCAATAGCTTGGTCTATGGATTCTCACACCATTCTATCTACCTATCTGTGAAAGGAGATCCATTCCTATATATGGGATTATGTGGGGGATCATTGGTCCATGGTTAGTGTGGAAAAGTGCTCAGATGATGCTCTCCCTCCCTATAGTAGTGCTACTTACCTGGAGACTATACTTGAGATTCATATTTATATGAGTTGGTTCAAATCAAGATTTGAAGGGCTTAGTATCTATTTATTATATTAGGATGAATGCCTGAAGGTAATATAATTTTAATATATGTTTGTCATATTTGAATATAATTAGTTGTATTATGGGACCATCCATAGTTGTGTCCTAATGTATTTACTTTCCTAGAAGTTATAATAAGATATATATTATTTTTAGTATTTAAATTTAGAAGTATTATTGTTATGAGTTGTTTGGTTAAGTTATTTAGTACTTAGTTTTAAAATTAAAAAAATACTAAATTATTTTAAGTATAACTTGAAGGGTTGTAATATGTGGAATCAAAGCTATGGCTCAAACTTTAGGACCTAATGATTCCATTAGCATTTTTTTAACTCTCTATTTAGTAGAGAGGATAAATGTGAATGTATGTGTGGTACATTAATTGTGTACCTTATGTAAATCATACCCACTTATAGTTCTTAAATGTTTAGTTAATTGAGTGTTTCATTGGTGATGGCTTTATAATATGTACGGGTAAGACAATACATAGCTTAGTTCTTGAGATGTGAACAAGAGTTTTCTACCATATTTTTGATCTTTAGATTGAACACCTCAAGTGTGATTATGTCTTGCTTAAATCACCTTAATTATTTGAATTTTTTTTTTTGTGAGTGTTTAAAAAACATGGAGTGATTCCCACTTAGGAATTTATGCTTTAGTTTTGTGCATTGTTTATACAAATCCTAGGAATGGGATTTTTTTAATAGTTGAGTGTAGATGACTTGGTTTAGAATTCATTTGTGTTGGGAGTTTTTATATAGATTAGCATGTTTATATTTATATGTGAAATTGAGATAAAGCATCATCTCTATTAGTTAAATTAGAGGTGAGTTATTATGCTCTCACTCTCCTCTTACATCATTTTTAAGCTACTAAGAAGATTAATATTTATAAGATGCTGATTTAGTGTTTCCTTAAGTGGAAACTTGTTTTTGAATTGTTGTTTTAATCTTCTTCCCTTGATTTTTTGGGATAGTGTTCTCTACTTCTCATTGAGAGAAGTTTTAGGATTGGATGGATTGATGCATCCTTATGGCTAATATTTTATTCCTAATTGTGAAAGCAGGTTATGATTCTACTCTTACAAATTTGGTAAGTAGATAGTGATTAGCAACATGGCTTACGATGTTTCCTTCTACTATATGAGGTTATGTCAGAAGATTTATTTATGAGATGTTAGTTCTTTAATTTTCACTTGTGACATTTTAGAGTCACTTTTTTATCTAACTTATTAACTTGATGTCAAGGAATTGCAAACCTTAAATTTATATAAGTTCTAGTGATTATAATTATTATGCTATTATATACCTTTGTTTAGACTGGTGTTATTATCTTTTTAAAGCATGAAGAGTTATTTATGTACCTTTATTCAAGATTAAGTAAGGTATAATATGTGAATAAAATATTGGTATTCTAAAAGGGTTGAAATAAAATTTTAAACTTGTTAATTACTAGCCGAATAAGTAGGGAGATATTGTATTGTCTTCCTTGTTCCTTTATAAAGCATTAAAGATGGTATAATCCTTAGCCTTTGTATGTTATGTTAATTATGATATTATTTATTCTTTCTTATAAATATAATACTATAGGTTAAGTTGTAGAATATGATACTAGTTATGTTTGATTAGTAGCAACTTAACACAATTACAAAATAATTGTATGATTTTTCTTATATGTATATTAGTACATCTGGAATCATTTAGCATATAGTAATGATTTATATTATTGATTAGTATAAATTTGTGTTTCATTTAACCTTGTACACATTTTAGATATCATCAAGTCGTGAAGACCTAAGGGAAGAGTGGTGAATTAGGAACACGAGTTCTAAGCGATAGGATGGTACCCTACTTAACCTCATATTGACTTAGTTGTTACTAAGTTAGATCTGATAGATGGACTTATCAAATCTGGGATTTGATAGTAAAACTTGTCAAATTCATTTTAATGGCCATACACATGTATACGATGGATAGTTATTCCATGATTTTCTATACATTATTTCTAGTTCTTATTCATCATCATACTTGTTAGGATCTTTGATTGAGTAGTGATAGTATTGACATATTATACTTATATGAAGCTATGTAGAGTAGAGATATTATTAGCATATACACATCATTCTTTCTAGGTTCCATAAATAATTTTCTCCATAATGAGAAATACACTCTCTAGATTAGAGATGTGCATAGGGGCTAAAAGGTTTTGTGTAACTCTCCCAGGTCAATTTTTTTACTTTTTTGATGATCTCATGTGTTTTTGGGAAGTCATTAAAACTTTTATCTAGTTATTATAGAATTTATTTGTGGTTTTGTACCCCAAGGTGGTCATGATAGAACCAATTATCATAAGTGACATTCACAAAAATTATTTTCATGATAAGAAATGTCACAAAGTAGGATCTTATGTGACCAATATGCTAAGAATGGTGTTAATTGGGAAAAATATGATGAGTTCTTTAGGTAAATTTCACATTTATATGAATGATATGATACTTGATACTATGTTTTTATACCATTAAACTCTATTTTTAATCAAAACTTTTATCTAAATAAGAGCCATTGGGGTGATGATCAGTTTTAGGGGGGAGGATGTCACATTTTGATTTCACCCTATAATTAATAACATTTAAATCCATGGATTAATATGGTTATCATCTGATTATAATTTCTTTGAATTTAGCTTTATGACATATACTAGTATGGGATAGTGATATTGTTGATTAGTATACATAATATGATAGTTGTATTTTATTATTTTATACATTGTGGATATGTATTTGTTAATTTTACATCATTGGTTGATATATGATGGCTCAGACTACCTACCTACTTATATTGAGATAGATACAGGATTGATCCTACTCTTATAACATGATGAGAGAGAACATCATTGTAGAGGATGGGCTAGATGGGATGAATTGGCGATGACATAGGAATTGCAAGTGACTCTACATACACGCACATTAGATTTATAATATTATATGCATAACATGTTTTAAATACTAGTGCATAATTAAGGAAATATTGTTGTGATTATATTACTATGTAAAATTTAGTTCTTAATATGCATTAGATTTTTTTCATTTAATTGCCTTGATTTTCAAAAAGAAATTAGGAAAATATATATTTAATTGATATATAGATACTAATTTTAGAGATATGGTTATCTTGTAATTAAGAAGTAATTAATGACTTAATAAATTTTATTTAAATATTATTTTTCATTATTTTAAAATTATTTTTCATGAAAATTAAATTATCCTAATGCTATCCTTGAGTTAAAACAACTAAACTTAGTCTTGGAAAATACATGTATAAAATTCATTGAAAACTAGAATTTAGATATCTTTATTTAATTAGTCAACTAAATTTTGTTTAAATTTAACTTGGAATATAGTGAGGAATAATTATATTTATTCTTAAATAAAAATATGTTTCATAAAGCTGAAGATGAAGATTGACTACAATTTTGGGAGTACATAACTATTGCATAGTAAATTTAAATGGAGAGTAAGATGTTTTACATAGATAACAAACTTAGATAGATAGAGAGATGAAAATAAAGGGGAAAATAGATAGAGAGATGATTAGTTATATAAATTAAGCCTATTGAAATAATAAAAATATATAGAGACATAGAAAGAGAAGAAGCAGGTAGGAGGATTTGGAGAGAAGTTGGAGAGAAAAATATAGCTAGGTATATTCTTCCTAAGAAAATATATATCAAGTTGGTTTTGTTTTATATTTCAATGTATATATGATCCTTTCAGATGTAAAAACTATCTTAAGTACCATTCATTTTATATGAAGAAAGTTATGTAATATCTTTGATGGACTGCATTATTTATACTATGCACTACCTTTCTACTTGTGAGAGGATTGCATCTTAAATTAGAATACGGATTATGTTTTTAATAAAATGGATTGCTGAGCCATTATTAACAAACACCCAACCCAAATATTAAGTACCCAATTTCCATTTTGAGGTGATAAATATATTTAAAGTTGAGTAAAACAACTCATCATTTATATGAAAAGCATAAGTCTTTTATTGAATGCAAATCACATATGTCATTCACTAAAATGATTAGTCTTAATTAAATCACCCAATTTTATATGTAAGTGTTAGACTTTATTAAACACTAAGTTTATAAAAAAAATTGGATAGCTATGTCATATGTTGAAATCGTAGAGTTTTTAATAGATAAATGAGTTTATATTCAAATTTTATATATAAATAAGAACGCTATATTTATATTACTAAAATGCCATCACTAATATGAAACTACTAGTATTTTGATTGAAACATTGTGTATATTATGAAACATTGTGTGTATATATTATAAAGGCATTGTGTATTAAATCAAAGTCCTATGTTTATATAGAATGCTAAGTTTAATCAAGATAATGTAGAGTTTTAAGTTGCAATACAATGTCACACAAATAAAAAAATGTAGTATATACATGGTTAAACACTGAGTAAATTTTATTAAATTTAGGGTATAGATTTTAAATTAGCTGAGTATATAATAGGAAGTGTTGAGTATACAATAGGAAGCACTGAGTATACAATAGAAAGATCCAAGTTTTTAATTGAAAGGTGTGTATATAATAATTAAAATACATATGTCTTAATTGAAAGGTGTGTATAAATAATTTTAAAGTATTATTGCATTGATTTAAAATTATAGTAGGTCATGTTACAATGCCAACACATGCTACGTATTAATAAAAATAGAGAGTGTGATCAATGTTCAAATGTCATGTCTATTTAGTTAGTAAGAAATAGTAAATGTGGGAAGAACTATATTCCTCTATACTGCAAGATTGAATGTTTGGTGGAACTTTATTTTAACTTGGACTTTCATACTCATAGTTTGACCCAAATTGCACTATATTCTTGAGTTGTGTTTATAGAAATGAGCATGATTATCATGAGATCCATAAGTGTATAGTGATAATTCAAAACTAGGAGTGAAACATCGTGAATATAACTCTAATGTTATCTATAATAACACTTCTCATGATGTATACATTGTTCCTATAAAGTGCATGACATGTTTCTATAATTTTGACACTAACATTAACTTGAGTAGTTATAAAAGGGATACCAACTCATTTCTTTTCATAATTGAAACTAAGAATGTGAGCACTACTTCCACATTATTATGCCCTTTTCACCTTAGAAAGTCAAAACATAGGATGTAATATAACATACTCCTATTTTATATTACATAGTTAGTGATTTAATATTTACAACATAAAAAATCTAAATTTAAAATCAAAGTTAAAGTTGTAGTCAATATCAATTGAGGTTACATGGGATATATTGACCAGTTGATGGTTATATAGTGAGAGAGGCTTGTTGAAAATATCTAAAAGTAGTGTCAATATTAAAAAGGAATTAAATATAATTATTTTTATCCTAGCATAATTTGACTAATAATAATATTGAAATAGTTCAAAAATGTAAAACAAAGGCTTGTGTGATATGTATAGGATGTAATTGAGGCCCTAGCATAGTAAGAGATTCTGATTATATGATGATTTCATAGATTATATGAATATATATAAATAAAGTGCTATATATTATATTTAATTAGGAATTTTACTTTTATGAAGTATGTTTAAAGGTTAAAATTTTGATAAACCATATGTATATGCATGCATAAAGTATTTATCCCAAGAATTATGTATGGTAATACTTAATTTTTATTAATACTATATCATTGAGGATATAATTATATGATATAAATATATACTATGGCTTTGCTTTTAATGGTTGTAGAAGTGAAATAGTATTTTTAAAAGCATAATAGAATTATACAACATGTTGGCAACATCAAATTTTGTAGTGATGAAAACTTGTGTGTTATATATTTGTGAGAGCATTTCATGTGTAAGTGATCACACATTTGATGAATAAAATAGTGCATCATGATATGTGCCTAGGGATTATGTTTTCATTTGATTATGATTGTACAGTATAAACTAGGGTTTACTGAGGTGGTATGATTTTATACTTGTTTATCTAATAACTATAATGTAAGATTGATTGTTCATGACTGAGTAGAATGCTCATTAGATATGATAGTATAAGATATCATAAAATACTTAAGCTTAAATATTTATTCCCTAGATGGTACACAATATAGTTATTTGTTTAGAATCTCACCTATCTTGACTGATTAAAAGTATGTGTTGGTTATTACTTGAACAATATGTTTTGTAAAAGCTAGTAGGACTTCTTGTATGAATGCATAAAACCTTTATAGTATAAATAAATGTTAGGATTGGAAATTTATGTGTTTATATGAATTTATTTATTATTTATACTTGTTTGAGTAAAATCTTATGATTCCATGTAATTATGATAACTTGTATGACTAATTGGGAAATTCTAGTAGTTATATCTTATGACACTAGACTATGATAGTGTGGGATATCATGAGGTGTAGTTGTTTGGATCTTATTGTAGTAATTGGGAATCTACAATTTAATATTAATTTGAAACATACTTAGGTGGTATGGATTTTAGGCATTATTTTCCTATTATATTTAAATAATAATGTATGATTCATTCATGTGTTGATGGAATAAAATTATACTTTGTTTACTCCTATGTATAGCATGTGATATTATATTATTTGTAGGAGACTGTAATTATTATGAATCTTATAGTTAAATAATTTTTAGTGAGACATTATCTTTTGGTATGTTTAATTTACATATTAGTGAAATATCTTACAATAGAATGGGATTTTTATGATATATTGCATGTTTAGTTTTAAAAATCATACACACTTGGGTACTGGCTTGTTCGCTAGATTCTCATACCATTATATCTACCTATCTATGAAGGGAGGGCCATTCCTAGATAAGGGATTTTATGGGAGCTTGTTGGTCTATGTTTGATGTGAAAAAGTGCTCAGATGATGCTCTCCCTTTCCAAAATAGTTATAATTACCTAGATACTACATTGAGATTCAGAGTTACACAAGTTGGTTCAACTTGAGCTACATAGGGCTGAGTATATATTTATTATATTAAGCTGAATGCTTGAAGGAAATGTAATTATAATATATGTTTATTATATTTGAATAATAGTGGTTGTATTATGGGACCAGTTATAGCTATGTCCTAATGTATTTACTTTACTTCAAGTTGTGATAAGATATATATTGTTTTCGATATTTGAATTTAGAAGTAATACTATTTTGAGTTGTTTGTAAAGTTGATAAGTAATTAGGTAAAAAAATTACAGCATTATTCTAAGTACAACTTGAGGGGTTGTAATAGTTTTATTTTAAAATTTGTTAAATAATTTTTCAAAAATTTCATTTTATCGAATCTACAAATTGTATTTTTTTTTCAAAACTAGCCAATTATCAAGATACAACCCCTAGAAATTCCCTTGTTTGTCTATGCATATATAAACAAAAAAGTACACCTATGAGGGCTCAAGGATGAAGTTGTCAATTAAACATGAATGTTTTGATTGAAGTTAATATATAAACTGATATTGATATAAAATCATGAGAGGTGTTACCTTATGATAGACTCTAGCTCCTATGACCTATATAAAAAAATCCCTTGTCCTTTTTCTATCTGCATAAGTGTCTTTATTACCACTTATGGTTTGTGAGTGAGCATCAATGCACATGTGTCAAAATATATATTTTACATGCAATTTTTTTTCAACGTATATTAATGCATATATAAATAGATACTAAAATAAATGATGAAATACCAAAGTAAAATAAAAGAGAAGTAAATATTACAACTAATTATTTTAGAATTATTATTCCATCTCCATAGAATTTAAGTATTCATATCTCATTTAAAATACCACATAAAATGTGAATTATAACTCAAAATATATCATTAAGGATTCCATGAAATATATATATAATTTGTCTTATAACTCATCTATATATTATGATGTGCACCATGTGCCTTATGACTCTTTTATGTCTGATTGTAATCTATAGAACCAGATTGTAAACACCTAAAATGATTCAAGTTTATTTTAAATATCATTGTTTATGTTTTTTTTGCATACTTGATCAACATTTTTATATTTGGATATTTTTAATACACTTCCTACCTCACATTACTCTCTCTCCCTCTAGCCTTCTACCTTCCAAGTGACCTCAAAATTAATCCTTTTCACATGTTGATCCTTATCTAACTATGCTCTGAGCTAGTTTTACCCTTCCTAATAATATTCGTATCATGGGATGGATTTGGATTCCACATGTTTAATACTAAATATTCTATGTGTGTATTCAGTAAGCCACCAAATCTATCCCCTTTGTTTTGTGGTTGTTTCTAACTTACACTAATTTCCCACACCTTTTATTTTATAATTTAATATTTTCCATAGTTGACTATATATATATATATATATATATATATATATAATTTATTTACCAAGTAATAATCATATGGATATCCTTCCATAATTTAAATATATCATTTGATCTAAATCCTTTTCCACAATTGATATGGAGCCTACACATTTATCCACCCTTGGTCATTATTTATTTCAATTTAATGTGAAATCACCCAATTATTAAAAAAGAGAGTTTATGAATATTTCCATATGGTTTCATCACCACTTATAGATTAAAACCCCAACACAATATTCCATTTACACTACCCAAATACTACATGGGGTTATATTATAGCATGTGGGATACATAGATATAATTCCCTTGAGGTCTAAAAAAACATCTACTTAAATCTCTTATCTTTACATATGTGCTTTTTATAATTAATCCAATAGATGAACAAAACATCAAATCAAACATCATGCTTGCTAATTATAAAATAATAAACATAAAATTGCACAACATCATAAAGAGAGCCTAAAAGAAAATGTAATCTAGAAAGGTTTGTAGATCCTACACTAACTTAGTCTAGCATAATTCCTTTCAAATTACTATCTAAATGTGACACAATTGTTTGTATAAAAAAATCTTACTAGAAAAGGATGTAACCACCTAGATGCTTCTAGGTTTGACTTCGCCTTTGCTCTAGTATATTTAGATCTAGGCCATGGATTGTTACTCATTAATTTACATGACCCTAGTTCTTCATCTTAATATTGAGTTTGGGGTAAATTGGATAGTAGGCACATGGATTTGAGATAAACCCAAAGACCCCTTTACTAGTGAGTACTTCCTACACAGCCAAAACTTTTAAGAGGGCATAAAAATGATGTATATTTCCACTATGTTTTGGCTTGTGTGTTAATCACGCAATATGTGATAAAAAAGTGCAACAATAACCTATCTTGTAACTTGGAAAATAGAGATATAATTCTATTTCTTTAGTACTTCATAATTTTATATGTGTTTTATGTATGACTAATATAGAAATAAGATAAAATAGGGAAGAGTTTCTCAGTTAAATGCTTGGTAGAATGCCTTTTGTAAGTATCTTAGCAAGTAAGTATGAAATTTATAGGTTTTTATGGGTAAGTATTAAAAGAGGGTTGATATTATATTTATATCAATACCTTTAGAGAAATAAATTGCATTAAATCACATAGTTTGACCCTTAGAATATGTTTCATTTACAAATTAGATGACTTTAGGGCACTAAAAACTTCCATCAGGTGAGGACACTAAAATTTACACAAGTATTTGTCTTGAATGTTAGTGTCTAAGGAAAAATAAATTAGGTCTATACTAAAAACTTGTAGAGGTGGAAGATAGGTAGGTTTTAAGCATTATGGGAAAGATATAAGTTTCAGGTCATCAACATAATAAGGGTTGGACTAAGAGATAGGCCAAGAGGCACATGATAGATAGATGTGAGACTTCAAATAGTGGGAAAGGTCCTAAACTGGGATGAATATCTAAGGACTAAGTTTTAAAAGTGTACAAGACTAATGTGCTATATAATTTATAAATAATGTCTATATTATCCATTTAATCTGGCAATGAAATTGTTAGTTTAAAGGAAAGTAATGTGACTTGGGTGTGTGTAGCATACCTTGTATTTACATGATCCCATCTTAAGTGAATTAATAATGACTAAATTAAAATAAATATCATGTTATAATGTATAATAATTTCATATAATTTGGAATTGAAAGTATTGAAAGATTGAAATTGAAAGAGAAAGGTTTAAGAGTACACCTATGTGTTGATGTACCTATCTTGCCTATTGGCAAGTTGATTTGAAAGATGTATCATTGTAACTCTCTAAAACTAAGATTAGGACACACACACACATGGAGATAAAGATATGTTAAAAGTCACATGCCCCTAGCTTTGGTATAAAGGTGAATTGCCACTCGATTGTTGAGATTAGCTTAACCTTGCAACCCAATGATACGTATAACTTGGTAAGGTTGAATGATACAATTAAGTCCAATATAAAAATTTGGCAAGATCAAGTTATGTAATTACCTCAACAATACCAAAAGTGAACAAAATATTACATTAGATTGGCTCAATATAGTCTATAAAAGTCTACCCTAGGTATCAATATGTAAAAATTCCATGATATGGTAATAGTCAATAGAAGAGTTTTGAAATCTAAAACTAATTTGGATTTATAAATATTAGGGTCACACTACATATCATATGCACCTTAGATATGTATCATGCTAAAATTGTGTATAACAATGGTACCAATGTATATAATTCTATCACAACTATCAATTTGAAATAATATAATTGTGTGTTTTAGCCATTTAGAAACTATGTAAGTGTAGAGAACATTATTTGAAAGTATACCCCCACTATATATGGATAAATATGAAAAATTAATTAAGTATCAATGAGGATAATGTGTTTCTAAAACATTCCCACATTGTAATCTAGAGATGTTGAATAATGGATATGTGTGGATAACTTGATTCTAAAGCATGCCCCCACTAAATTTAAAAATTGTGAATGTGTGGAATCGATTTAACCTTTTACATTTTTACACAAGTAATTACCCATGTTTGCTTAAAGAGATGAGATGTATAAATCAGTTTAAATTTTTTCAATAATTAAGCTACTAATATGCAAATTATCTTGACTTTATTTGAATTTCTATAAATAACAACAAATAGGGATAAATAAAGAGTTAGCTGAAAACTCCCTACTACAAATGATCTAGGTTCTATAATTTGTGATCTGAACATCAATATGTGCTCCCAATAATATTATTATATTCATATATTCATTGGACAATATTACCCAACTTGGATGGTAGCAACATCTATGTGTAGTGTCCCAAATGTGATGTTAATGTCCTCTTTGTAGGATTATTCCTATTTTGGGGAGCACCTGTGCCTATGTCTATATGTTTTATTCCTATGTGACTAAAACTTGTAGTTGTGTATATTACATGAAAAGCTTGATTTTATCTATAAACCTTAGTTATATTTGAAGATATGATATGAGAAAGAATTTAGAGTGTTAGTAAGAAGGACTAGACATCCTCAACATTCTGTTGTGTAGAGAGTTACCTACATCCCAATACTCTGAAGAGGGATCAAGTCTAATATATTTTTACCACCTAATTATTGATGTATGTGCAAGTTAATTCTATAATGAGAGTGGCCTTGGATGCCTAAAATGTGATTGAGATTTGAAATTCTTGAAAACTAGACTTAGGGATGTTGTAGATGGTAATATGCATAAAGTAGGGTAGAATAGGTATAATATACCTTAATTTTTCATAACACTATCTTTGGTTTGAATATATTTTGCATCTATTTTCCATATAATGAATATAGGTGAATTAGACTTATATTTATGGTTTTTTTTAGTTGTGTAGATAATAAAATGAGCTTAGGACAACCTTAAGAGGGGCACATTGAAAAACTATCTATTAGAAAGATTTGGGGCTAAGGATAGTATGACCCAGTTGGGGATACTATCACCATGTGCCTATAGTGTCCCAAATGTGGTGATAATGTCCTTTTGGTAAAATGTTAATAAATTTGGATTGGGGTTAGAGATGATAGTTTATGGACTATGTCTTTAGTGGCTGTAGGTGACTATGGTCTGCTAAACGACTAGAAATGTATGTCTAAGGATCTAAATAGGTATATGGATAATATATGGATAGGGTAATTAAAGTTAAACTCTTAGAATATAATTGCCAATTTTAGGTGATTAAATTTTCCCCTATGCCATGTCCATTAATATGTCAAATACACCTACACTAGGTACTACTAGGAACTAAGTGGCTATGTGTGATGGTACCACCTATAATGGAATCATTATCACCCTAATGGAGCTATGAATATGGCCATTGAAACCACTAATAATTATATCTATAAGGAATATATCCAACTCTATGTATCCCAAGTATTGTAGGAGTGTCATGGTGCACATGTTTATGCTTTACCCATTATTAACCATGACATTATGAATAGGATGGTGGTTTATATATGCTCATATGAAGGGTGCATGTAAATATGTGTCATCATCCACAATATCCTAATCTCAAAATGTGATAAGTGGTCTAGGTGGAACTATAGTGTTATACATGCTAATAATATTATGTAGGGGATATCTTCTCTATAACTATATGATAGGCAGCTGGTAGTGGATGAGCCTAGTATGTATAATAAACACCCGATGTGACCCCTACCTCATTATCTATATTTTTAAGAAAAGTATTTAAAAATATTTTAAATTCCCTTACCTCTATTTGTTGTTTTAATGCCTCAGTGGGTGTGCCCACATCAATAATGTTAGCCTCAATGAGATCATGTATCTTGTGCTTCAAGCTAATGCATATATTTTTGGTGTGGCTTAGTGCCCTATGATACTCAAAAAATGCATTTTAATCATAACTCTTTGAAATTGGCCGTGTCATATTAACCTCCTTAATGGGAGGGAGAGATATGACATTGCATTCCAATAGTTGTTGTATAATGCATAGTGGTGACTCTGTTAAATTAGTGAATACTCTATACTAATGAGTTGATAAAACCAATCCAGGAGAAGGCTCTAAAGTTGTGTTGACTATTGTATTTTGATCTATTTTTTCTCTATGGCTATGAATTTGTATGGATATTTTCTTGAACTCTTAATATTTAAATTTGATCCATTTGTGTATTTGATTTTGCCCATTGCTAAGATATAAACCTCTCTTTCCTTATCTATGTGTCACAAATCTATAAATGTAGGAGATTTTTTGAATAAGATTTATTAATGAAGTGATGGTAATATACTATGTTTTAATATATCTTGAATCCATCCATCTACCATGGGAATAGTCAATTTTGATAAGATTATCTTGTACCATAAGACATAATTGGCTATGAGCTCATTTGACATTTGATTTAGATGTGCCACTTATGCATATGATATCTTATCACTTATGTTCATAGATGAGTATGGTATTAATATATATGATAAAGGATTGAATTATGTGATAGATTTGTTAGGAAAATCATATAACCACTGTAAGGCATAATCCTTGAGACTACATGGAAATAGCTTCACAAGAAGCCAATTGTTAGACACATATTCCAAAAAAGTTATGTGAAAGGATCTAAGGCGATGTTCTAGGTCACCCTTTCCATCATATAATGTGAGCTTAGGTACTACATAAATATATGGAAAAGGATTTGTTGTAATGTGATGTGTCAATGGTGTATGCAATAGAATGTTGGAATCCAAGGCATGTGAAGGCTTAGATACTCCCTTCTCAAGATGTAACACCTTATATTATAGAGAAATAACCTATTTCATAAGGGATTATACATCTGGAGGAGAATAATTATCTAAAATTGGTTTAGTTTCCATTGATGGTTAAATAACAAGATTGGGTTGTGATATCTAAGTTGGTTGAGTGGGCCCCACTGAAGGTATAATAACATCATTAACTAGAGGGGTTGAAGATTGACCATTTTGTTATTATTTTTGATTTCTAATATGGATTATAAAATATTTCCATGATCATGCTTTTATTCTTTAATTCTATCTCTGAAGCCTTTTAATACTTCATCTTTGTTCACAACTCTATCATTATCAATAAGTAGAGGTAGTGTGTCTTGATCACTAGTATGGACATGATCTTATTCTTGGTTATCTTTTTCATCCTTGAATTCATTATCATTGAATTCCACATCATCAAGATGTGAAGGATTCATATCTATAGTTTCAATAGGTTCCTTATCATTATTATAGGGTTGGATAGTTGTAATCTAAATATGCTCTATAGGATGACCACCTGTCTAGAATTTCTTCTTAAGGGAAGAGAGATAACTTTTTTAGATGGCATATAGTAAAAAAATTAAATAGATATACTAAAATAGAATTTATTAATATTTAATAATTAATAATAGCTAAATAAAATAAGAGGAAAAATGATACAAACCCTAAGAGCATATAGGGTTAGGGTTTTGGAAACTAGGTTCTCTTTGCAACACTTTAAATTAGATGAAAAATAAATTGAAACCCTAATGTAAAATTTATTTTAATTATTTAGGTTTTTTAAATATAATAAAAAAATCGTAAGTATGCAACCCTAAATTTATATCACAAAAATAAGAATTAATGCAAGCTAGGGTTTTATGTAATGTTTGATGTAAGACATGTTCACCAAATGATTTAACCTTTTAGTATTTCACACAAGTAATTAACTATGTTTTGTTAAAGGGATAATATTTATAAATTAGTAAAATAAATTTCAATAATTATGTTAGAGGTATAATCACTTAGAGGGGGTGGTGAATCAATGAGCCTGAATATTTCAATTTGAATTCCAATCATTTCAATCTTATTAAACAATTAGAAAATATCAACTTTATCAATCAAAATTAAGTAAAAATATCATTTAATTAATTCATAACAAGATCAAACACAAAACACATGGTTCCTATGGGAAACCCTCATGGAGAATAAAACCCACTCTTAACTTGTAACACATAGACTACTTATCCTATAAGAAATTACAAACAAGAGACTATTCAACTCCTTTAGAACAACAAACCTTGATCATATCCTGCTAACCAAAGGCCTTTATTGAAAGACATGTTTCATAAGGAACAACTACCCCTAAGGAATATCAAGTCCTTTAGACCCTACTTGAAGTGAACACCTACACCTTAGAAATGATGTCTTCAATAACTGATGATGGATCTATATTTATCTAACCCATTCACAAACTTCCTATCTATCTCATATAGGCTTCTCACATAGGCATGCCATAATCTCTCTCCTTATTCACTCAAACATTCCTCATATGCACACTCAGACCTATTCACATATCCTCAAATTATAAAATCACTTTTTTGGCATCATAAATATGACCTAAAATTCATACACATAGTCATTAGGTTGCTTTGTTCATCAATTCATCAACTTAGCACTCTACCTCTCCTTTGCTCCACAACTCTCAAATAAACCTTGGACAAGTTTTCTCAAAAGTCTTCCACAAGTCTAGAAGCCAACACATTTGGTTTCACCATTTATAGGGAAATCATGAATTAAGAATATCCTAATTTTTCCTTGTCTATCATAATACATTCCCTTATCCTTAAGGCATCTCACATGGGTCACAATTAAGCACAATCCACTTTCAAATAGGCCTAAGTCACTTTTATGTCCTATGGAGACCCATTTAGCTCTCTAGAACTTCTATAAGCAAATCAAGAACATAAGAACACTTTAAAAATTCATGTACCCATTTCAAATGTTCTATAGGTCCTTATTAATTTCCAATAATCATCATAATACCCTTCTACTTAAGCATAATTCACTCAAACAACATTTTGTTCACATAGTCACCATGAACGAATACATAGTTGAATTGTAAACCTTTTTTCCATACTACATATGATTAATCACACAAAAAAAATTCCTTGAAAATAATCCTTATGGATTCTATAACACTCTTCAATTGTTAATACATTATGAAACATTGAAACAACATCAATACAAGCACAATTACCCTTCCCAGGTTATTTGTATAGCATACATGAATTTATAGTCAACTTTGAACCTTCATAAATTTAACTACAAATACTTTCAAATATTCAAATTTATATTTCTAGATGTGCATTGGAGTCCTCTACAAATTTTCTTGTTACACCGTCAAAAAATTCTACATAGATCGAAAGATATATCAAAAATATAGAGCACTAGTTTTTTCCTTTATAAATTCAAATATTCAAAAACAAACACTCAGAGTTAAACCTCAAACACTATGATCAAATATCATGTCCTTAATACTCATATTAAACATGCACTATCAATCTTAGCTAAACTTTAATGCATAGTATACCAATGCCTAAACATTAATCTTTGAATAGTTTACCTCATCTCGTGAAATTAGGAAACTTTGAGCCAATGCACTCCATAAATTTTTTGTATGTAGCTAGGTCTTTAATAATGCTAAAAAACTATCACTTTGACCTATTGTATTTAAAGCATATGATTGATCTTTATTTGTATGATCATCCACTCACCATTCATCCTTGGAAGAAGATCAATCCTTATCTCTACTTAGTGTTAAACATTAAACACTTGGCACCATCTTGTTGTTTCTTAAATTATGGGAGCAATGCACTCCATCGATGTTTTTGGAAATTTAACTTGTGAAAAAATGACTATGTGAAACTTTGAAATCTATCTATAAGGTCAACATTGCACCTTCATATCTTTTGCTTTGGTCAAGTACATGTTCCAAAATTTGGATCAAATGATCTCCTCACATAGGATAATCCAACCAGGTGTCAATATTATCTTGAATCCTTCTCATGTGAGAGATATAACACCATTAATCTATTCAATAAGATTTTTCTTCCACAAAGCCAACAATGTCTAGAATTGCCTAAAAGGCCAACTTTACACATGAATATCTTTGGACACACTTTGGTGCATGATCTACAATTTAACACAAATCAAAAACACTCAAAAACAAATAAAATCATATGATCATCTTGTTCTAAAACATCCACATGTGTGATATATTCTATCACCAAATTAATTACTCAACTCTTTCTTGCCACATGCAAATTTGGCTAACTATGGGAAAACACTATCAAACTTCTTGGGATTCCAACTTTTCACTTGCATATATTTTGATGAATTTAGGTGCATGACATGAAATTTAACACATAATAACTAAGAAAAATACTAAACAAACCCATGTGATAACTTCCTCTTAAAAACCCTATGCATGTGAATGCTGACATCATCAACATGCTTACTCAACTCTATTTAAACATAGAAAACACTATCAAAATGCCTTAGAGCCTAAATTTGCATCCACATATATTTTATTGTGTTTAGGAACATGAATTAAGACTTAGGAATATAAACTAAGGACTAATGTGATCACAACCATATGACCAACTCCCCCTAACTCATCCACATGTGGTAATGGTGATGTTAGCAAACTACCTACTCATATTTTCTGCCACTAGACCCAAAATGTGTATATTAGAATAATGATGAATTGGGTGAATTCAAATCATGCACATAAGAACTCAAACCATTATTTAATTCTTATAAAAACTTTTTTTCATGCTCAAATAACCATACTCATCCTTGAATATCTCTAACCAAGCCAAAACTGAAGATCAACCAAGCCAACTTCAAGCATACTTTGACAAGCACATTTCACACGTTTTCATTATTAATTATGTATCAAAGCACTTCATCCACTCACCATGACACCTCTATGACATCATTGATAAATCTCCAACAATATCCCCCTTTATCATTGATGTGAACACATATCATATAGCAATATACATCTCACTTTTCTTCTCACTCTTCAAGCACTCTCAAAATAATAAATTTGTCCCCCTTTGACATAATGATAACGTGAAAAAAAACTGATCCTAAGGACCTAAAAATACTACCAATATAATATGACCACCTTAGAAATATGATACAAACTTCCCCTTACCTTTAGCCTACACCTTCTTTTCTGGAAATCTTCCTCTTGCTCCATGCCAACACTTTCTTCAACCAATCACTAAAACACACAAGAATACTAAAATATGATGGAAAATATAAAAAAAATCTGAGAGGAACTCCCCCCTAATATTTTTGATCCATTTCATCACTTAAGCATCTTTATATCTTCATACACCATGAAGACTCACCATATAAGCTCACTAGCCTTCTCTCTCCAACCACCTTAAGGACCACCAACAGAAATTTTTGCTACTCACAAAATAGGACACATGATCTCAAAAACCTTGAGAACTCTCCTTGAAACATACATACCTTTCTCTTTTTGAGAAACTGAACAAAATACACTCATCTTCCCACTAGGCCTTTCTCGCCTTCTTACAACCCTACCTAAAACTTGAAGAGCCCATATCTTTTAGTATATGCACCTTCAAGACATAAAAATTAATATATATATCACTCTCATATGCCCCCTAAATCACACCAATTTTCATCACCAAGATCATCCTATGCAACATACTTACTTCACAAACCTACTAGCTAATTAGGCCTCCATCTTAACAAATCCATGAATAACTTGAAAAACATAAACCTTTAGATGTCAATGAATCTTTATTTGATAACCCATTTATTCCATTCAACATATTAAGAATCTTTAGACCTCAAATTATAAGTTAACCCACTTTTTTAGTAGAGCACAAAACCCTAGAATCTCGTAACAAGCAAGGCTAACAAATCTCCTTTGGGTCAACACCCACCTCTAAAAAACATTGAACACTTGGAGACACCCATAAAATAATTCTAGACAAATATTTGAGCCTCCATACCTTTGAGAACATAGACTTCTTATAACCTAATTTAGGACTTGTAAACTCTTAAGCACAAACTAGGAAAGCTGAGAGAAAATAAAAATCTCAAATTTGACTTCAACATACCTTCAGACTACAAAATCACCTAGAGCATTATATAATAAGGTCAAAAAAACCTTTATACAAAAAAACATCTTTAAAAATCACAAATACTCTTTTTCCACTTGAAAACCTTCAGTCTAACCCTACAAACTGACAATATACATCATTTTGACATCACCACAACATCTCTTCCACTCGGACATACCTACTCTAATTAAAAACACTTATCTCTAGCCTTCAAAGACCATCTTAAGAAAACCACAAAAACACTTTCTTCTCCATTTAAAGGATTCTCTTAAGAAGCATAGATAGAGATATATTTTACACCATAATGATCTAAAATAATGTGAATCTAGGATTAGCCCACATCTCCTCAGTAATCACTGAAATCCTCTTATAGCTATAATACTTCTGGATCTTTTTCTTCTTCTTCTTAGTCTAAACTAAGACAACTAGTTCCTTTTCTATACACTCTCCTTCTCTTCTAAGATATAATTGATAACACATGGAACAACTATGGAATCTTGACAAACCTTTTCATTTGAGGAATCAACCTTGTAGTTCCGAACCTCATCACTAGGCACTAATAAATGATGTTCTTTAAATAAAAATTTCAAATCAATATTAGGATGTTCACTTGGATCCATACTTACCTTATAACAAGCCTCAACTAGTACATTGGTCTTCTTCTTGAGCTTGTTCTCTTCATTCTCAATATGAGCAGACAATGAGAGCCCTTGGCACTCTTCAAATTTTATATCATTCTCCACCATAGCAAACAAATAACTTGGACTTGTAAACTCATCATGATTCACACTTAACACATTTAGTTTCTATGAAGTAAGTTACCTTATTCCTTATATTCTTAGAGATTTATTGAACTTATTTTGACTTAATGTCCTTTTCCTACACAATCTAGCAATGTGACCTCTCTATTCATAGTTGTAGCAAACCATATTCCTTAATGAAAACATAGCTTTTCATGATTGGTTGAGATAATGTTTTTAAAAGTGTCCCACATAATTATAGTTAAACCACTAAATATTTCTCACACTGCTTGACTGATGATCCTATTCAGAGTTCCATGCAAACTCATTTCTAATAGGTCTTCTATAATTTCTATCTCTATGCCCAAATTGATTACATGTATAGTAATAACCATTGAAATTTGCATACCTCATGGAATTTGTCTATTTTATATATTTTATATTCATTCTACTAGCACCTTCATTCATTGTCTTATAATTTATCTTCAAAGGTTGATTGTCTTTATTCACATTAGTCTCCATCTTATCTTGAGTTGCAATCTCTAGTTCTTCTTTGTATCCAAGACCAATCTTATCATTTGTATGCTTATGATCATTTATAATATTGTCTAGATCACTTGATCTCTTTCAAAATATCAAAAATGACATTAATATACTAGATATTTTCTATAACTCAAATTTTAAAGAATCATTTTCAATTACATACCTTACACATTCATCTTCTTTAGCTCTTAGGCTTGTAGACAAGATTTCCAATTGATAACTGAGATGCTTTACCATATCTTCATGTTCCTTGGCATCTTCATCCATTATTATCTCATACACACTTAATTTCTCCTCAAATTCCTTGAGTTTATATTTTATCTTATTTTTAATCTTCTTTTCAATCTTCAATTCCTTAAGAGCATTTATCAATGCAGTCTCATAGGCCAGCTTATCTTCATAAAAATCTAAATCACTACATGTAAACTCCTTTTAATGTGACAAAATACCTTACTCATCCATGAATAAGGCTTCATCTTCAATAGGACCATTATATTCATCATCATACTCTAAGTCACTGACTTCACTCTCATCTAATGAGCTACAATATTCTTTGGTGTAGAGACTCTTCTTATCATTGAAGTAATTTTTCTTGTCAAACATTATGAATCTATTTTTGATTTTATTAGGTTTTAATGATATCTTTCCATCATTATGACCTTGATCATGCTCTTCATCATCATTTGTTTATACTTATGAGGGAACTTATTAGCAAAAATTCCTACCTCTCCACAATTGAAGCATTTGAGGGGTACTTTACACTTATACTTGCGTGAACCTATTTTCAATTTTATTAAAATCAAAATAATTAGTTTAATATCATTTATATTAAAAATTTCATCCTCTTTAGGTTTCTTACCTTGAAACTTGTTATTTGGCTTCATCTTTATCTTGAATTTTTCTTCCTTCTTTAGTGGTAAATCATCATTCTTTCTCATTTCATAGGTAGTAAGGTTGCCATGCAATTGATCCATATTCAACTGAGTAATATCATGACTTTATTCTATAGTAGATACATTTGGATCAAACTTGATTGATAGAGACCTTAATACATTTTTAACTACAATAGCCTCTTCAAAGTTATCTCTAAGACCTCTGATGATGTTCATAATCTCATCAACTCTCTACAGAAAGGAAACCATAGAATCTTCTTCCTTCATCTTGAGACTTTCAAATTTTTGTATATGAGTCTATAACTTATCAAGTTGGACCTATAAATCTCCTTCATAAATGATCTACATTTTTTACTGTATCTCTTTAGTAGATTTACAATGGATTACCTTGGTGTATTTAGTCTCTGAAAGACCACAAGTGAAAGCATTCATTTCCTTGGAATCGTTATCAAGCAACTTCTTGTCTACAACACTAGATGGTGGAGTAGTAGGAACAACCTAACCCTCTACAACATACTACCATACATCAAACCTTAGGGACATAATGTATGTCCTCATCCTTGCACTCCAAAAATCATAATTGGATCCATTAAACATTGGTGCTTGATTAGTAGAGAATCATCCTTGATGAATACCCATATTGAACCTTCGATCACCTTCAAGCTATCAAGCCTTTACCATATGACCTAATCTGAGACCAATTGTTAGAGGTACAATCACTAAAAGTGGGGATGAATCAGTGAGCCCAAATATTTCAATTTAAATTTCATTCCTTTAAAACTTATTAAACAATTAATAAATATCAACTTGATCAATCAACATTAACAAGAGAGCTCATTTAATCAATGCATACACAAGATCAAACACACAACACATGGTTCCTATGGGAAACCCTCATGGGGAATAAAACCCACTCTGAAGCTTATAATTCATGGTCTAATTGTCTTACAATAAATTACAAATAAGAGGTTGGTCAACTCTTTTAGACCAAAAAACCTTGATCATGTCCTCTTGACCAAAGGCCTTTAGTGAAACACTTGTTTCACAAGGAGAAACTTCCCTTAAGGAATATCAAGTCCTCTTTAACCTCCTTGAAGTGAAAACCACCAATTTATAACTAGTTTCTTCAACACCTGATGACGGATCTATATTTATCTAACACCTACATAAACTTCCTCTCATATAGGCATGTCACAATCTCTCTCCTTCACTCAAACTATCCTCATATGCACACTTAGAGCTCTTCACATATCCTTAAACTACAATATCACTTTTATGAATTTAGAAATATTACCTACAAGTCATATACACATTCATCAATCTACTCTAATAATCAATTCGTCAATTGGGAACTCTACCTATCCTTTATTCCACAACTCTCACATACATCTTGCACAAGTCTTCTCACAAGTCTAGAAACCAACACATTTAGTTTCACCATTTATATATAAATCATGAATTAACAAGATCAAAATATTTCCTTATCTACCATAATACATTCCTTATTTCTTAAGGCATCTCATATGGGTCACACTTAAGCATAATCCACTTTTAAATAGGCTTAAGTCACTTTTAGGTCCCGTGGAGACCCATTTACATATTTAACACTAATACAAGTAAATCAAGAACATAGGAACACTTTACAAATGCATTTATCCATTCCAAATGATGTATAATTCCTTATTAAATTCCAAAAATCATCATATTACCCTTATATTTAAGCATAATTCACTCAAATAACATTCTATACACACAGTCACCATGACCAAAAATATAGTTGACTTGTAAACCTTTGTTTATACTAATTATGATTGATAACATCTCAAAAATCCACATAAATAATCATTATGGAGTATAAAACACTCTCCAATATCCAAGACATCATGAAACATCGAAAGAACATTAATACAAGCTCAATTACTCTTCTCAAGTTATTTACAAAGCATACACAAACGCATAGTCAACATTGAACTTTCATAAATTTTTTTGTACACACTTTCAAATATTCAAATTTATATTTATAGATGTGACATGAAGTCTTACACAAATTATATTTTTACATCATGAGAAAATTATACATAGATCAAAATATATAGCCAAAATTAGAGCATTAGTTTTTTCCTTTTCAAATTTAAATATTCAAAAGCAAATAGTCACAATAAAACCTAACACTATGCTCTCATCTTAGATTAAACATGGACCATCAATATTCTCCAAAATTTAATGCATAGTGCAATAGTGCCCAAATGTTATTCTTCAAATAGTTAACCTCATCTCATGTAATATGGAAACTTTGACTCAACGTCCTTCATCGATCTTCTATACATAGCTCAGTCTTTAACAATGTTAAATAGTTTTCATTTTGACCCCTTGACTTTAAATCAAACCATTTATCTCTATTTGTACAATAACCTAGTCACCATTGATCCTTAGAAGAAGCTTAATCCATATCTGTGCTCAACATTAAACATTAAACACTTGGCACCATCTCATTGCTTCTTGACTTCTTGGAGAAACATGCTTTATCAATGTTGCTCAAACATTAACCTATACAAAAATGACTAAGTATGGGAACCTTTGCAATCTATCTATAAGGTCAAATTTTCACCTCCATATATTTTTCTTTGCTCAAGTGTTTGTTCTAGAATTTAGACCAAATAATCTCCTCATATAGGAAAATCCAACCATTTGTCAATCTACTCTTGAAACCTTTGCATGTGTGTGATATAATGCCATTAATATGATCACTCAATTTTTTTTCCACGGATCCAATTATGTCAAAAATTACATAGAAGGCCAGCTTTGCACATGCATATCTTTTGACACACTTTAGTGCATGACCTAAAATTTAGCATAAATTAACTAGGATCAAAATGAAACAAACCCATATAATCATATTATTCTTAAACTTCCGCACATGTGAGATATGCCATCCCCAAATTATTTACTCAGCTCTTTCTTCCCTCATGTAAATTTGGCAAAGTATGGGAAAACATTGTCAAAATGCCTAGGAGCCCAACTTTACACTTTCATATCTTTTGACTCACTTAAGACCATGACTTGAGATACAATACTAAACAAACCCATGTCACCATTTCCTCCTAAAACCTCCATGTATTTGAATGCTGACATCACTAACATGTTTACATGATTCTAATTGAACATAGAAAATACTATCAAAATGCTTGAGGGCCCAACTTTGCACCCACATATCTTTGACTATGCTTAAGTGTATGACTTTAGACTTAACAAATAATAACTAGGGATTAATGTGATTATAACCATATGACCATCTCCCCAAGACTCATCAACATGTAGTAATGGTGACATCAGTAAACTGCCTACTTAGATTTTCTACCACTACACCTAAAATATCTAGATGAGAACAATGATGAATGGGGTGAATTATAATTATCCATACAATTACTCAAACTATTCTATACTTCTGATAGGACCCTTTAATCATTCTCAAATCACCATACTCATGCCTAAACATCTCTAACCAAGCCAAAATTGAAGATCAACGAAGATAACTTCAAGCATACTTTGACAAACATATTGCACACTTTGTTATTGTTGATTAGGATATCAAGGCACTTCATCTTCTCACCAAGACACCTCCATGAAATCATTGACAACTCTATATTAAATCAAACTAATAATTTGTAAATTATTTTGAATTTATTTGATTTTCTATAAATAACAACAAATAGGGATAAATAGAGACTTAGTTGAAAACTAACTATCATGAAATATATGTGTTCTGTAATTAGAGATCTAAGTAGTAATTTATGTCACTAATAGGATTCATATATTCAATTGATAATAGCACCTATTTTGAATAGTAGATCCATCTATGTGTAGTGTCCCAAATGTAGTGATAATATCCCCTTTGTGGTACTATTCTTATTTTCAAGGAAGACATGTACCTGTGTCTATATGTTTTATTTCTACATGATTAAAACATGTATCTATGTTCTATACTTGGAAATATTGATTTTTTTTACAAACCCTAGTTCTATTTCCAAGTATGATATGCTCAATAATTGAGTGTGTTAGTAGGATGGACTAGACATCCTCAACACCTTGTTGTGTAGAGAGTTGCCTATATACCAACACTTCAAAGAGGGATCAAGTCCAATGTAGGTATCCAACCTATTTCTTCATGTATGTGAAAGTGAATGGTATAATTAAGTGGCCTTGGATGATTTGAATGTGTTTTAGCTTTGAAATACTTGAAAACAAGACTTATGACTATTGTAGGTGGTAGTATTGAAAATGTAGGATAGAATATGGATAATATACCTATATACCTTGATTTTTCACAACTATATCTTTGGTTTGAATAGATTTTTCACAACTTTATCTTTGGTTTGAATATATTTTGCATCTATTTTCCATCTAGTAAATAAAGGTGTATTAGACTTGTATTTATAGGGGTTTTTTATTTGTGCAGATAAAAATATGAGCTTAGGTGGACCTTACGAGGGTCACACATTTGAAAAACTATCTATTGGTAAGAGTTGGGGCTAAGGATAGTAGTGTCTATTAGGTACACTAGCATAATGTGGTAGTACTCTCCCAAATTTGACACTAATGTCCTTTTGGAAGAATATTGAGAAAGTTAGATTGGGGTCAGAGATTACAATTCAAGGACTATGTCATGACTGGCTATAAGTTGTTGTAGTCTGTTGAATTAATGGAAGTGTAAGTCTAAGGCTATAAAATAGGTCTATGGTTATCCTATAGATAGGGTAACTAAAAGAACACTCTTAAAATATAATTAACACTTTTAGGTGATTACAAGAAACCATGCCTATATGACATGCCCCCATTGAATATGAAAAATTTGAATGTGTGGAATCCATGCCTATGTGACATGCCCTAAAAAATTTTAAACTATACCAAATGTGAATAACATGTCTCTATGACATGTCCCCCATTTTAGGTGAGGAAATATTATAAAATTGAATATACCTCACCTCAAAAGGATAAGACAACTATATAATCTATGAATGTAACCATGTAGCATATATAAAGAATGTGTCTAGGTAAATATAAAATTAAATCACATAGAATAATGTGATTATGATAAGGCCTAAGATGGATGATAAGGATCATGGAATTATATAGATATTAATAGTACAAGCTCAACAAGTAATTCAATCACACATAAATATCACTCAAAAGCAAGTCAATAGATAATGGTTCAAGGAGACTGCAAACAAGGGGCATGTTTAAATGCCACACAATTAAAGGGACCTAACTTGGTCAAATTTATATAAAATCAAGAATCACATATTCAAATCTATATACAAAAATCAATGACACAATCAAATGTCAAATAAAACACACATATATACATTGGGGTAGTAAACAAAGAAACATATTCAAAATCTTGAATAAGCAAGATATACCAAGACAAGGCACTCATGGAAGTGAATAGATAAAATCATAAGAAACTAGCATAAATATATCATAGTCACTTATGGATCAAACATTTTAGCAAAAAATATCAAGTGCATTACATATCAAGTACCCTATAATAGATATAATCATGAATATGGGCATGTTTAAGTACATATGTGAAATCAAAAAATGATAATGTAGAGGGAAAATATAATGATATAACCTGAAAGTATCATGATCATAGAGGTGGATTCTCCTAATTTCTATATTACATGAGTAGAGGGAAGACCCAACATCCAAAATAGAAATAAATCATGTATCTGTGTATGCTTGTATCATACTCAAGTATATGTGTGAAACACATGTGTATGTAGGAGTAACTAATATGCCATAAATTAACATGAAACTAATATATAAATGCCAAGGATCTAATAAAATATGTAGGTAATGAAAGTGTTTTTAGAATTTTGAAAGTTTTTAGATTTTTTTTTTTTTGAACTTTGAAAGGGAAATGCTATCTTATGATCCCATCTAGAGGGTGATCATATATATTTTCCGATTGTGAACGTAGTGTATAATATTTTTATGCTACTAAGGATCATGAATAGGTGAAATATATGCCACTATAGTATTTATGATGCTCTGTGTATGCATAATAGGACTTTGAGGTCATGAAGTAGAAATAGAAGGAGGGTTTGTGGAACCCATCTCTATGTGTTCTATGGTTTATTTAAAGTATAAATAATAGGAACATGTTTATGTGTGCTTGATATATTAATATGCTGCATATTATAATTAGGAATTTGTATCATGGCCCTTTGGTATGTTAGTATTTTGTATTCTTAATTTACATCAAAGTGTACTTTAAGTAGTTAATTCATTGTGTATACATTAATTCAATTCAATTTCATAATGTATGTTTAGATATGGTAAATTAAAAAATGGTATGATATATTTAAATTTAATTAATTTTTCCATTTTTTAGTAATGAGGTAATCACCATATGTGATGAAAATAGGTTGGAAACAATAAAGCTCAACTATAATAATCATCTGGTAATAAAAATGTTGGTTTGGTTTCTATCATTAACTCTAAAGTATTTGTATAAATATCTTGGGAGTCTATACGTATATATTTTCATACCTATATCTATTATGTAGGTTCACCTTCTCCACATGTCTCTTTAAGGACCTGATTGACCAATAGTTCTTTGGTGGGATGAGTGTGAGAGAGATCAGTCATAGGATATGGTGCATGAGGATAAGGACTTTTACTAGTGGTCACCTTATGTGAAGATCGATGGACCATGTGATCATTAAAAGGAGAAATATGGGATGTTTCAAACCTCTTAGAATATCCTCTAGAATAAGTATGTTAAATAGGTCTATATGTGTCTTTTAAAAATGTAATAATTTCTTGATCGGTTAACTACGGAAGTTTTTTCTCAAGAGTAAAACAATCATTATCTCAATGCCTCTTTATACCATGGTAAGTGCAAAAGTGTTGTATTTTTTATCTTTTAAAATCTATTTAATGTGTAATTAGAATTATGAGTAAGTGTTATCATTCATTTATCTGATAGTGTGTGTAATATACCATGTGGTCTATCATGGTACCATTCAAATTAAAGAGCATGTCATTTGGTAGAGTTATATGGTCTAACTATGGTAAATACTCTTTAAGCATGTTTTTTAACTTTGTTAAATACATTTATTATTTATTATTTGACATATGTTATTGCTTTTATATAAAAATTTTAGATTGGTTCATGACCTTTTGTAACTTTTTGATTTTCCTTGGAAACATGATTCTTATCATGCATATTTTTTGGTGAAGAGATAGGCAACATGGTATGAGTATTTATTAGAGTGCATGCAGATTTGTGCACATCCCCATATAAGGTCTTGAATGAAGCAAATGTATTATATAATGATTTGTGTTTTAGTGGATAAATAATAACTCTACTAAATATAAATTGTACTTCCAAATATGATGGTGTAGAATTTAAGTAGTACAATGAATCCTTAAATCAAATAACAAAGTCTTGTATATAATCATTTTCTATTTATGTCAATGAGTTAAATTGTTCTAATGATACCTTAGTTAGGTTATAATGATGAAAATTTGATATAAATACATCTTCAATATTTTTTAAGGTTGATAATGAACCATTTGGAAGACTATAAAACCAATCAAGAGCCCCTTGGGTTAAGATGTGATGAAGAGCCTTTAAGAGCAAGCTCTCATTTTGGTTCCAATGTTTAAAGGAGTGTATATATTATTGTAAATGAATAGTAGGAGCCCCATGACCATCAAAGGAGGAAAAATTAGGCATAATAAAGTAATAAGAATAAGGATCCTCAAATACATCCTTAGCAATAGGTTGATCTGCTAATGTATTCTACTCAAAAATAGCCTCATGAGAAGAAATTTATAGCTTAAGAGTGTTAAGTTATTATTGCAAATATATTATGGTAGTAATAATAGATAACATATCATAATAAGAGGCTAAGTCTTTTCTTAGATGTTTTAAATTACCATTCATATAAAACATAAGAATCATAAACTCTTTACCACCCTCTAAAATAAGATCATTACATGGTTTTACAATATTTGGTAAAGGAACACCCATGTCTAAAGAGACAAGTATATATTTTTTAATAGCATGAAGGTTGATATCATTTTCATTTCAATGTACAACATTGCTTTAAATTTCATGACATACCATAGGAGAAGGAGAAATAATTTCACTATTTTCACTAGAGAGATCCAAATAAAGAACAATATTTTAAACATTATCATTAGTTTGGAAACAAATAACACACTCATCCTTTTCAACATTTTCATCATGTGAAACATAATGAAAACATTTAGTTTTAGATTCATCTTGAGAATTTATGAATGAAACGTATTCATAATCTTCAATGGTAACTACTTTCATATTGATTTAACCTATTTGGGAATAATGGAGTGTTATTCCTAATTTAGTTAAGGTTCTAGATTAATAAATAAGTACATAATATAACAATAAATATATCTCTAATTTGTGCAACTATTTGAATTTTTCACCTTTCTAAAAATATAAATACATAAGAAGAAATATAACTTATCTAGAAAACAAACTGAGATGGATGATACAGAGGTTGAAAATGGTTGTATAGGACTGTAGTAAACCTAAATCTAGATTTTTTTAGGTGAAAGAATATGAGCAATGAAAAATGGATGCTTTGGTGTTTGGTGTTGTTGTATGTTTGTGTGGCTATTATATATATTGATCATAGAGACTTGAAACTTTTTAGGTAGTTTCAATGTACTTGTGTGAGCGTGCCTATGAAAAATCAAGCACTAATTATTGATGAAAATTGATGTCGAGCTAATTTTGTCTTCAAACTCTAGGACTACCTACACACACAAAATAACAAACATATCAAAATATAAAAGGAAAAAAATTGGATTAGGGGAAGTATGATCACATGATCTAGAACCCCTGATATCTTGATCACTACCTATATTAACCCTCAAGCTAGGGTCTCAGATCAAATGTATTTCTCCCTTAGGGAATGTGCACAATCAACATGCACATTAGATGAAAGAATGAACTTTCACCTAGGCCCTTATTTGATCAATCATGTAAATCTATGTGTGATGTAGAATTCTTAGCTATACTATTGACTAATTTTAATTATTTAATGTGCCAAAGTAGTAAGTGTTAGATATAAAATGCCTTGTGAAGTATTCTATATAAGAGACTCTTTATTTCACATTTAAGAGAGTTAGTCATGCCAATTGACATAAAAAATATAAATAAAACTTAATGGAGGGGATAAGAAGGGTTCAAGACCCATTAAGTAGAGAAAAATAAACATTGGACAACAACACTTGGGAGGATAGGAGGATCAAGCACTATAGTCCACGAAAATTCTATTATTTGAGACTCAAAAAAATAAGCTAGGATTGACATAGGCCAAGTCAAGGGGTCTCTGGGGGTATAAATCAATTTATTGAGATAATGAAAAGGTGACAAAAGTGATAAATAAGACCAAGACAAGAAAAATAAAGACATGGCTAGTATGAATAAGGCTTGTATTCTCTAGTCAAAGTCTCCTGTAAAGAGGATTGTGAAAAGACATGATATGTGTGGTTGCTTAACCAATTTAGGGTGTATACATTTTCACCCTTTTATTATAGTGATGTAATTAAATTAATTATTAGAGTCAAATAAAGAAGAAGAAAATGCATACATGAACCTACTTGCATGGAGGTGAATGTGCTTGTAAGGGTCCAACTCACTTCATGGCTAGGGAAGTAGATGGAGAGTCAAATAATACCTAGAGATAGAAGGAATACATGGAGTGGAGGCCCTTATAATGAATATGAATGCAGAATCCATGTATCATGGATAATGAGGGAAATGCTTTCCCCCTATAATAAATCTGACCAAAGATGAGGAATGCTTATAGGCCCAAAACCAATGTTTTTCCTCTGTCCTACATAAAATCATCTAATTTGGATGTATGTATAAAATATGTATGCTATGAAGTTCAAAATCTATCATGCCCCAACTCTAAATATCTAAAGTAAAAATAAGAAGTGCTTGAAGGCCCAAAACTAATGTCTATCCTCTGTCCCACACAAATTTGTGTAGTCTAAATTTGAGTAATACAATGGACTAATCACTATAGAAAACCATGTGGTCCAACTAGGTGAAAATCTAGGTATAGTTGGGTGTAATCTAAAAATATGGTCAATGTGCAAGAAGATAATGGCATGTCTTACCATTTCATCTATATAATCTTGAGTGATGAGAAACATGAACATTTTTTCCATACCCCTAAATTTGGTATGTGAGTGATGTGTCTACACAATCTAGTAATCTATACAACCACATGTGATATAACATATCTTGCCATGCCTCATGTGTAAAACTAGAGACCAAAGCATTATGCTATGCACTATGCCTATAGTATGCTATATGAATCTATAACTATGTCATGTTGCATGAAGATGTATGTGTGAGATGTGTAACATGTATATACCCCAAATCTAGTATCTCAGTTTGTATCTATGTCAAAATCATTATGAGTCCATATAATCTAAACCACTATATCTAAATAGTATATGTATTTATAATCTAAAGGTATATCCCTCTAAATGTCTTGAGTAATGTTGAGTGACCCAAATAATATGAATCACTATATATCTCAGGGTTCATTTTAAGAAGCCATATCCCAAACTCCCTTAGATTCATGTAGGAAAATCAGATTCATATCTTGAAAAATCAACATGTTTGAAATGTTCTTCAAATCATAATTCCACCATAATAACTCCTCTTTAGTGTAGATTGATTGAAAGAAAATCTATATTATACATTTTGTGTGTGTGTGTGTGTGTGTGTGTGTGTGTGTGTGTGTGTGTGTGTGTGTGTGTGTGTGTGTGTGTGTGTGTGTGTGTGTGTGTGTGTGTGTGTGTGTGTGTGTTTGTAAACACAATAATGAGCACTTTAGATTGATATAATACCTTATTAGAACTCAAGGCCCAAATGGATTTACCTAGGCTCTACCCACAATAGATCCAAATGGCTCTACCAATGGTAGAGTAGAACATCTCTACCCATGATAGACCCAAACATCCAAATGTAGAGCATCAAACTTTGTCATCAGCTGAGCCATTCAGCTTTTCTACCCAACTGAGTTGAGGGTAGATCCATTGGGCTCTACCACTGGTAGAGTCATTCAACTCTTCTATTTGATAGACCTAATCAATGGATCCACTCAGCTCCATCAGTTAATTGATTTGTTTAGTTCTACCATTTGGTAGAGTCATTTAGCTTTGCCATTCAACTCCACTATTTGGTAGAAGTATTCAACTTTTCCATTTGGCTGAGCTATAGTGCAGGTGATACTAATATTTTTGGATGAGTTATAGGTGTGGTGAATCTACTACTAGGTTTATGCCCTAAGTAGTCAGGCCTCAGGATTCAGTGCTTTAGAATCCATTCGGAGCATATGGACTAACCAAAAAATAGTCATTGAAAAATATAAAACCCTAGGTGACATAAATATTGAACTACTGTATGGATTCAATCTTTATGTCCCCAAGGGTTTCATATTTTTTTAATGTAGACCATTTTTTGGTTATTTCATATGTTTTCATATGAATTTTGAATCTATCCAAATTTAAATGGATCTATGACATGGTTTCTAGAGACAACTTCACTAGTTCCTGATTTGGTAGCTTCAATTATTGATTTAGGTTTTGTTTCTACATTTAATGCTTGTCTTTCAAGGTTTGAAATTTTGGTTTCTTTATTCTTTTCTTGGTTTGGTAGCATCATTTGGTATTGTCATTTGACACTCTCATTCATTTCTATCATTTAGTGTCATTATTTGACTATGCCATTTTTTTCTATCATTCAGTGTGGTTATTTAGCTATATCATTCAGCCATGTCATTTGGTATGGTCATTAGGTTATGGCATTTAGTTGATTGGGTTGCAAAAATGTTTTTTTGTTTGACATTGAGATCGAGGGGTATATATATGTGGTGAATTAAATTATTTTAAAAGATAATGTCATAAAGGGTTGGTGAGCTGACCCCCAAAATAATATATATCCCTAAAATTTTGATGATCTAATCTAATATGCCAACCCCAAAAAATAATGAAAACTAAAGTCTAAAAATTAGAATGTTCATGAATTAAAGAATATCCACTACTAAAAAACCATGGTATATCTTGACCAATCTAAGCTAAATTTAATAGTTTGAATGTTGGATGTGTAAGAACCATGGTATATCCACTTATGAGAGTGGATAGGTATGTTGGGTAAGTGTAGAAATAAGAAAAATGTGAATGATGCCCCCCGTTTTAGGAGAGGTAAAAAATATGTGCTAGAGGAGGTTGAGCCAAAAGTGATGACTAGTGGTGTAGTAATAGAAATAAGGTTGGTATGTTGTGAGTAGATTGAAAGGTTGTTTGATTGATTAGATTGTGTTGTTAAGAGTGGAACATGTTTTGATTAGTGATAACTAAGGTGTGTGTCTAGGTATAGGAGAAATATATAAATGTTCATGCCATAGTAGGTAGATAAGTTAGTAATAGAGTGAAGTTTGAGTGATGTCGAAGGTAGCTTTGTTATGATTTTGTGGAAGGAAATGGTTTGAAAAATGGGGTTATAGGGTTCGAGTTATGAGCAAAATGGTATTTTATTTTGAATTGAAAATTTTGGTTAACATAAGAAATTAGATTGATTCTTGATTCATTTGTACATTGACTAGGTTGAGATTTTGAGCTCTAGAGTGAGAAAAATGTCAAGGAGAAGAGCACCTACCATGACTTGGTTTGAGCAATTGGTGGCCTAGATTTAGGTTGGTGGTTATGTGACCTTGGGAAGTAGTTCAAATGCTTGGTTTTATCAGATTTTAGGCATATTTTTGTGTTTTTGAGGGTTTAAAAGTAGCATAGGAAGTTTTTTATTTTCAACACTCTTTTC
>JARHVA010004050.1:212500-250000 GCA_037957365.1 Torreya grandis | reverse complement strand
TGTAGTATGTTTCTCATATGTAACATGAGGGCCCATGTTTTCTATGTAATATATGATAAATAAATATTCTAAGTCATCATATGTATATAAGGAACCAACAAGGAGTATATGAAAGAACTAATTTTGTGCAGTACCGACTAATATCTATTGAAATAACTTAAGTATAATCAAAGGACTCACATGAGATGGTAAAGCCTTCCAAAAGGCTTTAAGTTGTAAAAAGGGATTTATCGTTATATCAAATTGAGGCAATGATGGTATATGTAAGTGATTAGGTAATGAAGCTTATAAAAATATCTTCGAAAGAGGGTTACCATGCAATTCATTATCATCCATACAAGACTTATAAGCCCTATTTTCCAAAGTAAGGAGATGTACCTGGTGTTGTAATTCACCAACTACATCCATCAAGGAAATAATCTCTTGGGATGGTATATTGGTATCTTGAAGTGGTTCATTTAAACATTTAATTTGATCATTTATTTTAGCCATAGGAATGTTACATTTTGAAATTGGATCATAGAGAGGGGGTGTACTCACTTGAACCTTTAAAGGAATGGTAACTTGAACATTAGTAGAGGGATGTGGGATACCATTCTCTTTGGGTGGAGAGTGAGAAATAGGTTATATTGTAGTAGGGAGTGGATTTAAATATTCATTGGTATTTTTAGTATTTAGTGAATCACATTCTATTTGAACAGAAGATGTGATGTTATCATTGACATGTGCATAATTTGAAATAGAATCATGCATAGAAGTAGAAACAACATTTTATAATGCATTATGTTTGAGAAGAGTGAGAGAAGAGTTAGAAGTATGAGACTCATGTTCTTCTTCACTATATTCATAATAGTCACCATTATTCCATGCATTATCACAATCATAATATTTATCATTTGAAAGAGGAGAAGTAGAAGTATCACTTTCATATTCACTCTCATTGTCATATTCATTTTCATGTTCACTATCATACTCATTATCACTAGGGAGAGGGGTAAGAGAAGATGTTAATTATTTTCTAATATGCAATAAATTATCATGTGAAATTGGAATACTATGTGCATCTATCTTATCCTTGAATGGAGTGCATGAATTATTTAAATTTGTAATATGATAAGTAAGAGTAAGAGATTTATCATTTAAACATTATTTTGTCATTGTTTTACATGACAAAGTAGAGTTAATAACATGAGATTGATCATTTGAATTATGCATTGGAAATTTGATTCTATTTTTTTTATATTTTTGTATTTTAAACATAGAAGTAGCAAAAGAGAGGGATAAAATAGGTTCAAATGTAAGCAAATTATCACCAATGAGAAGTTCACTTAGAATTTCATGACTAATTTGTTCATTTGATGTATTTTGCATAGGAGAATGAGGTGAAAATTAACTTTCCCATTTATCAAAATTATTTTCTTTGGAAGAGGGAAGAAAAGTGATAGGTTTGAGAGAAGAAGATGCATTTACTTTTTCTTCACTATCACTTTCATATGCATCATCATATTCCTCATTAAAACAATAGTAATTGTCTTCATTGTAAATGAAATCATCTTCCTCATTTTTTTCTAATGTAATTTTTTTCAAATTTGTCCATTCATTGTCATAATTATGAGAAAAAATTAGAAATTTATCTATAGGATGAGAGGGAAGAAGTGCCTTAGTGGCCATTTTATTGCTTTCACCAAAGAGAGTACATAAAATTAGTATCAAGAAAATAAATACAATAATGAAAACTAACATAGGGATTTTGAAAATATTTTTGACACTCCAAATAATTTTAAAAAATTCCAAAAAAATTATATAAAAATTGTAAGGGATGAAGGCTTTAGGCTTGATGACCTAGTTTGTAAATCTAGGGTTTTGGGTTGGAAATTTAGAATTTTAAAATTATTGAAATAATTTGAATTCTAAAATAAATTTGAATAAAACAAATGTACAAAAATTTATACAAAAATTAGAATTTTGAATTTTTTTTGCACAAAAATGCGAAGGAAAACCTAGGGGTACCTAGGGTTTTGAGTTTTGTTTGAAGTAAGTCGAGTTCACCAAATGATTCAACTTATTTGGTAATAATGGAGTGTTATTCCTAATTTATTTAATGGTATATATTAGTAAATTACTACATAATATAGAAATAAATATAGTCCTGATTTGTGTAACCTTTCTAAAAATAGCAATAAATAAGAAGAAATATAAATTAGCTGGAAAATAGACTGAGATGGCTGATACAAAGGTTAAAAATGGTTGTGCAGGACTAGGAAGGTGTCTTAAAATTAAATATAGCTTTCATTGGGTGAAAGTATAGGAGGACCAAAAAGTGGATGCTTTGGTGTTCGATGTTGTTTTCTGTTCCTACTTCTATTGTCCAAAATAATCACAAAGCCTTGAAACTTTCTAGGTAGTTACAATGTGTGTGAGCATTCTTATGAAAAATTGAGGTCTGATTATAGATATAAATTATTATGGAGATAATTTTAACTTCCAATCCTAGGTCTACCTACACACACAAAAATGCAAACATATCAAAATCCAAAAGGAAAAAAACTAGGTTAGGGGAAGTATGATCACATAATCTAGAAGCCCTGTTGTCTTGATCACTACCTATATTAAACCTCAAGCTAGGGTCTCAGATCAAATGTAGTTATACCTTATGGAATGTGCATAATAAATTTGCATGGTAGATTTAAGAATGAAATTTTGTCTATCCCCTTCCCTGATCAAACATGCAAGTTTATGTGTGATGCATAATTCTGATTTATACTATTAATTGATTTTAATTATTTAGTGTGCCACAGTAGTAACTGATAAATACAAAATGCCTTGTGAATTCCTTTATACAAGAGACACTTTATTTTAAATTTTGGAGATTTATTCATGCCAACCAACATTAGAAAGATAAATAAAACTTAAGGGAGGGGATAAGAAGGGTTTGGGACCCATTAAGTAAGGAAACATGATCATTGAATAACACCGCCAAATAGGATAGGAACATTGGGCACTATAGTCCACTAGAATTTTGTTGTACTAAAAAAATAGGCTGGGACTGACACATGCCAAGTCTAGGGGTCTTTAGGGGTATAGATCAACTAATTAAGATAACATAAAGGTGACAAAAGTGAGAAACAAAACCAAGACAAGAAAAATAAAGACATGGCTAGTGCAAACAAGGCTCGTACTCTCTAGTCAAAATCTCTTATAAATAGGACTATGAGAAAACATGATATGTGTGGTTGCTTAACCAATCTAAGGTGTATATAAATATCTATTTATCACCTTAAATAAAATGAATTAGTTTTAAATTTTTAGGACTTTCACTATTGTAAATATAAGTAAGGGAAAGAGTCTCCTCATATTCACATTCAAGGACATGCTTACAACCAAATGAAGACATGTTATTTTTAATATAATCAATTAAACCTGCATTTTCATCATTATTTTTTTCACTATCATAGCTATAAGGAATAGAGTGGATTTAGCATGCTTTTGATATGTCATAAGCTCCTCATATGCAATACATTGATCATTAAACACATTAAACAAATGATACCAATGATGGATATTTTAAAGACCTTGCCTACAGACATCCATAATTATGCATCCAATCAAAAATAAAGCAAGAACAATGTAAAGAGCAATAAGATAAATAATCATTCTTTAATATATGGACATATAATTAGATTTGAAAATTAAATATAGGAATTTGAAGTAAACTTTTAAACAAGGAAAAACCCTTAATAGACAAACTAGGGTTTTGGTTCAACAAACAGAGGTTAGGTTCACCAAATTTTAACCTTAAAAGGTGTTTTCTAGGTTTAGTTTACCTAGATACTTATTAAAGTGGTATATAAAATTGAATAAGCACAAGGGTGATAATTATATCTATAAAAGGTTAATTAGATGCTAAACTCAGATATAAAAATACATGTAAATTCTTATGCTGAGTTATGCTAAAAATAGTAAGTAAAACTATGCCAGATATAATAATGTCAAATAAGTAATGTACTTAAATTTGTTTTGATGCTAATAAAGTTATGGATATTGAAAATTCATGAAGTAGGTTCGAATATGGTTCTAAAATGGTCATCATATTCTAATTTGGATTCTTTTGGAGCCAAAGACACTAGTGTTAGTTTGGGACGGTTGCATCAATGCTACCATTTAAACTCAATGCAAGTGTAATGTACAAAAAACTTGTTGGAAAAAGATGTAACCACCTGGATGATTTTGGCTTTGTCTTCACCGTCACATTGGTGCATTCAAATATGGGTCATGAAATGTTGCTCCTCATGAATTTTCAAAACCCTAGTTCTTCATATTCATAGTGATCTTGGGGGAAATGGGTTAGTGGGCACACAATGTTGAGCTGACCCTAAAAATCACTCTATAAATCATCACTACCTACATAGCCAATACTTTGAAATAAGACTCAAAATGATTCATTTCTCCCCTATGTGTTGAACTATGTGTGAATCACATACTTTGTGATAAGTACAAAAATGACCTACCTTGTAACTTACTTTAGACCTATAAATGTGTTGTCTTTATGATTGATATTGATATATGAGAAAATAGGGAATCTTTTCTTAATTGAATGGTTGATAGAATGCATTTTTTAAGTGGACTAGTGAGTAGGCAAGAAGTTTGTATTTTTTTTAGGTGAAGAATGAACAAGGGTTGATATTATAATTACATCAATCCATTTATAGAAATAACTTTCATTAAATCACTTATGTTAACCATTAGGATATGTTTCATTTGTAAATTAGATAAATTTAGGGCACTAGAAACTTCTGTTGGGTCAGGACACTAGTGTGGATGTAGGTGTTTGTCCCATACATTAGTGTCCAAGGATTAGGAAAGTGGGTACATACTCATAACTTGCAAAGGTGTAATATAAGAAAGTTTTAAGCATTATGTTCAAGATAGAATGGATGGTTCATTAACATAATATTGGTCAGATTAAGAGATAGGCCAAGCAGCATAAAATAAATCATATGTAAGACTTTTGAAAGTGGGGAAGGTCAAGAATTTAGAGGAACAACCAAGTTATGAGGTTTCCAAGTGTACAATACCGATGTTTTATATAATTCATAAATAATGTATACATTATTTGATTATTATTTTTTTAATTTTTGGAATATTTGAATTTTTTGGAATGTTTCGATCAATGTTGCATCAAACGGGTCAATTTTTTTAATCAATTAGAGTATTTTGAGATAAAAGGTTTCATATCATGCTCTTTTTCTCTCAAAACATGCTTAGTGTAATTACCATCACCATCTTGTGGTATGCAAATTAGTCTTCCCTTGTAGGAAAATGATATATATTTTTGGTTTTTTTTTTATCAATTTTAGATTCTATTTTGTATATCCAAAATTAATCCAATGTAAATTTGTGTTTAGTTGTAGGAGCATGACCCATATATTCATTTTGACAACACATGGTCCATAACCAATTGGTAATATTATGTGTCCCAATGATTTTCTATAACTTCTTTGATTATGTAAATCATTGATGGTATAGTGATTTTATTTCAAATGTCTTTCAATATAAAATGTTTATTTATATTTAAGATCAAATATGGTTATGGAGAAAATAATCTCCATGCATGAGTACTATAATTATTAAACCCTTGTGGTGAGTATGCTTCTTGCTTGTTAAATTTGAAAGTGTTTGCAGAGTATCCCCATTCTTTGTTGGTCCCATGTAAAATAAATTTTGTGAAGATTTCACATAATAATATGGGATGCCACATGTTTTTTTCATTATATTCAATTTTTAATTAATTCCCATCATATGTATAATGAAAAAAATATTTGTAATTTGTAGGAGACATATTTAATTATTTGTTATATTTGAGTAGTAAGCAAGCATATTTATACACATTCATGTATAGGTTGGTGAATGAGGTATAATGTTTATGTTATTCCCTTTCCTTTAGTGGAGGAGTGAAACCTCTACTAAATAGGAATTTTTGTTCCAAATCAAAAGGTTGATATTCTGAGGCATATGATGCATTTTTAATTCAAATAACATAATCTTGAATAGATTCATCATCATGTTGTTTGAGTTTTTGAAAATGTTCCAATATAAAATTTGGCACACTATGTGTATTAAAGGCCAAGAAGAATTTGTTTTCTAATTCTTTGCATGTATATAAGGAACCCATTTGTAAACTATAGAACCAATCACAAGATTCATCCATAAGGCTCATATGAAATGATTTTAACAATATTCACCCATATTTATCATAATTTTCTAGATAATGTACTTATTGAAGTATATGTTGGGAAGGATCTTCATGTTTAAAAAATTAATGAATGATAAACTCTTGTGGATAAGGATATTCAAATACACATTTTGCATGAGGTTGGTTTTGGATAATGTTATCACTAATAGTAGCATTATAAATGATATTTGTACTTTGAAATTTGAAACTTGTATTTAGAGTTATCCTATAGTACTAATCATAGACATAATATAGGTAATATAAATTATTGAATTTTTTAAAGATGTAATCATCAAGTGAAATTAATCATTTATTTAAAACATAGGAACAATATATGTCTCATCACTATGATCATTTTTTTGAGATTTGCATCATTTGTAACATTTGAAATTTTTGTTAATTTATATGTATTTGAAATTTTTGGAATTTTTGGAGATGTATCTTTTGAAAATTTAGGAAATTTTGATAAAGGTTTGTCATGTAAATTTTTTGGCATACATGGTAATGGTACCTCATTTGAATAATTTGGTAGTGGTATATCATGTAATATTTTTGGATCTTTGGTAGTATGCATTGATTAAATATTTGGGATCATTTTTTAAGAACACATTTTTCAGAAGTGTGATAGATTTTGCTAATTATGAATTTTTTTGGATTTTCAAGGAAGCCATGATATCATTATGAGTATTCCAAAAAATTTCATGATCAAAAGATGAAAAATTTGAGATCTTATCTTGTACTATGAGTGTCTTATTTAAATAATTAGGAACCTTGGGTAACTTTAGTGCTTTGTATGGAGGAACATTTTCATGGGTTGGCATTTGCAAATAGGTCATTATATCCTTGTGAACCTTGTGATAATTTTCATGATTAAATAAAGTAAAATTCTTCTCATTTATATCCACATTTATTTTGATAGGGGGAGGAACATGTTGACCATGATGTCATGACCTACCCTTTTGATTTCTAATAGTATGGACCATGGAACCCAACATACGCCATGAGCGATGATGGGAGTAGGATGGTGACTATTACAACCTAAAGTAGTTGTTTTTTAATGAAATAGGTCAAACACATATGTATTTGTTCACATATTTGAAATTATTTCTGACCAATATTGATGGATTAATAAATATATATATTTTATTGCTCATAGATTATGCTTGATATTATAAAAAAAACCCTTCATTTCAATTTTGGTAAAATATAAGATGAGGTAGCCTAGAAATAAAATATAAAACCCTACAAATTTGCAGAACCTAGACCAAATAATAGTTGCATATCAAGACTTAGGGGTCGATTACACCAAATGTTTATCTTTAAATTAAAAATATGTGGGGATTGGGTTAAAAATATAGTAGTTCAATCAAAATGTTGATAAACTAATCTATGATAGGCCAATTAATCAAAAACTTACTTAAATTAATGTTTTTAATTATAATATTGAGATATGATATATATAAAAAGTAATGAATAAAAAAATTGGTCAAATACTTGAAATACCAAAGAGAAATGATACTTAGTTGGGTTTACTATGTGTAGGTAGATCGAGACTACAAACAAGTTTAAATTATGTAGGATTAATATTCTATATCAATCATCATATTCTATAAATTATACTTATGTCCTTGTGGACATTTCCATTAGATATTGACACTGGTGTCTTATTTTGACACGTGTCTAGTATAGAATAATGATTTGATCTTGATGTGATAAACATAGTTGTTCTGGATTTTTTGTCAATTTTTTGCTGATATGGTTAGATCTATAAAACATGATTTCAGTCTTGGCTAGTTGATCAAGTCATAGTTGTTCATCCTTTTTTGACCTTGAAATGAATTTTATAAAAATGGGTTAGTGGGCTCACATTGTTGAGATGACCCCAAATACCCTCCTATCAATGGGATCTACCTATTTATTAAATACTCTACGGAGGTATTCATACTTATTTAGTTTTCACATGTGTGGGGAAATGTTTACACAAGGGTGAAATATACTATATGATGATGCGTGTAATGATCTAGCTTGTAATTTTACAAATATCTCTTATGGGAATAAATTTGAATGCTTTTAACCCATATAATGGATGATCCTATGCTTGATATGAAAATAAGGATGAATATGGAGGATTAGCTTGGTTTTTTAGTTTATTGATTTATATTAGGGAGGTGCTTGCTTGGTATTTTATAGATGAGGAATGAGAAGGCTTAAAATTGTATTTATACTACCACACCTTTTTAAAATATCCCACTATAGGGTTTAATAGATAAATAGGCCAACATATAGGTTTTTAAAAATTAATTTTAGTAATTGGATACTACATAAGTATATGGACACTACCATTGGTGGTAGTGTCTGTATTTCACTGGTAGTGTCTAAAAGGAAAAAAAATTAGGTATGGATCTAAAGTTGATAGCGAATGATGTTTACTAGGTTTTAAGCTTTTTGTGTAGTATATGAATCATGGGTCATCAGAATGATATGGATCAAACTAAGAGATAAGTATTTAGGCATAATATGATGGAAAATGTGAGCCTTTTGGTAGAAGGGAGGTCTAAAACTAAAGGGCATATCCATTATTTATATTTGTCAAATTTAAAAGACTGCTATTATATAGATATTTAGTCATAGTATCTACACCTCCATTATTAAATGAATCAACTATTTAGTTCATTATGTGATGACATTGGGGTCAATTAAGCTCAAAATCACATCATATATAGTTAAAATTAGGTACATATGTCTCAAATTTTCTTAACTTATGTCAGCGATTACACTAATTGAAATTATGTCAATGATTACATTAATTGATTAATTAGCTTAATTTATGATGAAATAAAATATAATTTATCATAAAATCACATCATATAGTCGAAGTTAATATCAAGTGGATCATATTGGCCCTAATTTCCTCTTTGATTAAACTTGATTTAACTTTTAAAATAGATTTAGGGCTAAGCTAGGGATGGGTGGTCTCAAATGACACTCATTCAGTCACATGACATTTTATATGACTACATTCCCCCCCATTTATTATATAAATTCATCAAAGAGAAATGACTATTATAGAGGAAAAGGAAGCATACCTGGACGTAACTAAGAGGTGAAACCCTTGAATTTAGGTCTAAATATGCAGAGCGTGCTCCATTACGTATCCTACAAATGAAACATGGATGAATTATTCCTTAATTAATTAATATCAAAATCAAAGACAAAACTAAGTAAATAGATAATATAGAAAGGAAAGGAATGAATACACCTCAATGGGTATGCAAACCAATGAAAAAAATTGGTGATGTCCTCTATGCATTTGTAACTAGTGATCAAATAGTGAATAGCTTTGACTGAGTTGATGGCTTGATTGATTCCCTTATGTGAGTGTCTCAATAACTCAATCCAATTTTGAATCTATTATTTCCCACCCCTACTCAATGGATTATACATTATGAATAACTTGCATTGGACTAATGGCTTGTCCAACCCTCCTATGTAGGTGTATCAAAAACTCAAGTAGGCTATGACTCCATCATTGCATAACTATATGTAGTAGATGCATATATGACTCAAAATATATAATTTAACTAAAAAATTATAGGATGGCTCTGGGGCCATTTAGAAACTCTAGAATGTAAAATGACCAAGGGACCTCACAAGCACTTGAGAATGTAGATCAGGGACTATGTGAAAATGGCAACCAATTTAGTTGTAATAAGACATCAATCTAGTGTGAAACTTGGTGTAAATGGTGTCTGAATTATACAACACATAGAGTGACATGGATATTTAATTCCATATGAGATACATTGGTGTGAAACTGATCATGTATAAATAATGTGTTGCACACAAGCCCCCAATTTTGATTCTAGAATGAGTTTTAACAATATGTGTTTGTGTATATCTTAAAATGAAGTGAGAGTGATCATGTTGCACATGATACCTCCAATCAAAATAAACTTGGTATTATCCTTTGCAAATTTGAGCATAAACTGATCAAATCTAATAACTTGTGACTAAAATTATGTAAATATGGATTATAACTACTATGCTTTTATTTAAAATCTAGATTTCCCTATTTTTAAGGTGACTAGACAATAACACAGTTCCTTAGATAGTAGTATCTAAGTTTCCCCCATAGTAGGTGTAATAATACTGGCATTTGGGGGGTTAGAATATTAATATTATTGTATTTTTAAGCCCTTCATGGATAATATGGATAAGGTTATCATGCATATCTAAATGTTTAGAAATGGAACCTTGTAATTATGTCTTATTAGTCTCATCAAATAGGGTATTGAAATCTACCATTGTTGGTTTGAAAGTAAGAAAATAAAAAGTCATATATTTTGAACCATTTAAGAAATTTAATCTATGAAATACTACAAAAATAAAATAATAAATCAAATCTAAGATTTTATAAATATTTTTTGAACATATAAAATAGAAGGATACAAACCCTAAAAGCATCTAGGTCTATGGTTTTTACACTATTCAAATTAAGTCAATTTCACGAAATGATTTAAATTATAAGGGATTATAGAATGTAAACCCTAGGTTGTTAAATGGTCTGATTACATTAAATCATGAATAAATATAGCCATTGATTTGTGCAAAAATTGACCTAATCTGATATTTCCAAAAATAGAAATGAATGATACAAATAAGTACTTAACTAGAAATTGACTAAGACAAATGATTTAGGGAATGAAAATTAGGGTATAATCTTATGTGAGTGTCACAAATATGATCTAGGTGTCACTAACAATCTTGGATAGTAAAGTAGTACCTTGGATAGTGTCACATTTCAATAGTGTCCTCTCTACTTTGGTAGTGTCCTTTTTGAAAAAACTATGTGATCTTCTGGGTGCACCTCTAAATGAGTCTGATCTACTTGTGATTATTTGGACAAGCCTTGATTCACTATCTATGCACTATTTTTGACTAATTTATGAAAAAACACTAGAATTCCATGTTCTTAGGGTATTTGAAGAACACAAGTAGAAAAATGTGATATTAGCTAGGCATGCTAGAAGTCCTCAACACCCCAATGTGTTGTGAGTTTTATATATACCAATACCTCAAGAGGGGATCAATCCTAATGTATTTATCCCAATCTAGTATTGGTGTAAGTGTAACTACAAGTGAATGCTAGTATGAGTGCTTTGAGTGAGGATTTAGACTAGAAATCTATGTATTCTAGGTTTAGGGTGGTTGTAAATGATTGTATGCAAAAGTAGGGTAGAATAAGGATCAATGACCTTGATTTTACACTACATGTTCTGAGCTTGTTCGTGTATATTACATCTGATTTCCATGTAGTGGATAAAGGGCTAGAATTCATATATATATATATATATATATACACACTGGTTTGGTGCTTGTGTATAGTGTGAAAAATATCTAGGCCAACCCTAGGTGTATTATGAATTGAAAACAAGCCCATTGGGGTTAAAATTAGGCAAGTGACACTAGCAAGGTCCATTGTTCACTACTGTAGTGCACTAATTTCCAAAGAAGTAAATTAGTATACAGGTGGCATAACCTGGAGCACTAGGGGCTTGGATCCCTAGGGGAAGGACTTGGATAGATTGTGGGATGTCTATATATGTGTAATACCTACATGAAAGATAGATAAGGGTCAAAAGAGGCCCTAAGTTAGGTATAGGGATAAGCTATGGATGGGTGGTCTCAAATAACACTCATTGCACTCAAGTGATAATTTATATGACTACATAAGCAATTCACTATTTCATTCATTTTTATGAGATTGGAGTTGATGAAGGCCCAATTGACATCCTATATAGTCAAAATTAAATCTATCATTAAACCAATTTGATATTTTGTTCATTATCTAATTGTAAATGGTTGATTGAGCCCTATATCACACTCTATAGTAGTAATTAGGTTAAAAGGGCTCATGTTGGCCCATAATACCTTCATGATTAAAATAATCAACTATTTAGTTTATTTTGTGATGATATAGGGGTCGATTGAGCTCCAAATTATATCCTATATAGTCAAAATTAGATTTTAAAAAGGTGCTTAATTTGGTCCAAATTGGATTATTGATTACACTAATCAAAAAATTCATTCACTGTGTGATGAAATCAGAGCTAATTTATCCCCAATCACTCCCTATAGTCATAATTAGGTTCAAGTACAAATTAACCCTAATTGCCTCAATTAATGAAATAATTAACTCATTGGTTTAGTTTTTGATAAAATTGGGGCTCGTTAAACCACAAATCACATCCTATATAATCAAAATTAGGTTTACATGATCAATTGGTCCATATCACATCATTCTATTAACTATGTCCTTCATATTATAGTACATATATACTAACACACACCACTTTTATAACAAAAAATATAAATTGAAAAAAAAAGGATGCTTACTTCACATTTATATCCATTGTGGTGTACGATTAAACTTTAAGGACAATAACTACTTGCTTATATGGACTATGAAAAAATAGTATGTATCTTTCTGTATGTTTTTAGCATGAACCATAAATCACATGAAATCAATACATTGTTTGTTTTAATGATGATGAATAATATTAAATCAATACAAATATAAACTCATATATAATTTTATTTTGTATAATTTTAAAACCATGCCTAGAGGCTCGAAAATGAATTGGATTCTCGAGCATAAGCTCTGAACATGCACACATACAACCGAATCCATGATTTTGACTGAAAATAATAAATCCAACTTCTTTCATGATAAATAGTATGAATTTTATTGAGACATTTTCTAAAACTATTACTATGATGTTGAGCACACTTTTCTCTTTCCAAATATATAATGTTTTTAAAATTTTGACTATTTTAAGGTTTCCATCTATATTGATTTCTATGTATATCATTTTTATACCATTATATTTTGCAACTATACTTGTCTATATGTGATTTTGTATCTTTTGTTTTATTCATCCAAATACAAAAAATATATATAATTGTAAACTAGGTGTAATAATAATAATAACAACAACAACAACAACAACAACAACAACAACAACAACAACAACAACAACAACAATAATAATAATAATAATTGTTGTTGTTGTTTAGGAAGGGCACAAAGTTAGCTAACTATTTTTTTAATATTTTTTGAGGGTGTATATATATATATATATATATATATATATATATTGGTCCCCTCCCCTTGTGTGTCGCCCCTACACCAACGTAGTCCCCCTTCCTAAAAGTGTGAGTGGGTACCAGAACTAGACATAGTGATAACGTGTGCCTGCAACAAGTGATAACTTGTGCCAAAGCCATATTTAGTTTTTCCAATGTGACAACGTGCAACATGTGAAACCACATCTACATCTGCCATCCCAAATGCAGATTTACAATTGGCATCCCTCAGCTGGCTTAATACGAGATTACAAATGCCCTTTTCTTCGATATGAAGCTTAAAATGGAGGGCATTAATTGCGTTATGAGTAGAGGGTTGGAAATCAATGTTGCGGCAGGAATGGGATGCGTAGGAAAGCCTCTACGAATCTTGCTCTATTTAAGTGGATTTGAATGCATCCAATTCTTTGCAGAATTCACTCTCAGCTGGCCCGACCTTCTCATGGATTTGTGTCTTCTGATGTATGAGATACTTCCAGAATGGGTTGAGTGAAATATAAATTTCTGAATGTTTGCAATGTGAAGTGGAGGCATGCTGCAGTGAAATTGGTACAAGATTTTGCTGATATTTTTTGTGAAGGCAATGGAAGAAGTTGAACACTTAAACTTGAGAGGTCTACCTATTCGTGATGTCAACATTTAATCTGATAATGCAAGAAAATGTGAGAAATTCTCTACTTGTTCACCCATTAATATTTTGCTTAAATGAAATTAAATTTTGTAGAATCTACACGCGATTTATTTGTAGATTACCGCAAAGGAAAAGTGTTCACACTTTATGCATTACTATTATGTGTAGGACGGGCCTTTTGGGCCTAATTTCACGGCCGTATTTATATGTTTTATTAATAAAATATAATCAATTTTATTTTTTTAATATATAAGATCTAATTTTATTTATGTTTTTATATAAATAAAAGATGGATTTTACTATATTAAAATATAACAAACATAAAAATATACAAAAGCATTTAATAATATATTTATACACAATTTTTTTAGTAAATATATAATTTGCTTTTGATTTTTTACTTTAATAAATCGATATTTTTTGACAAGTTATATTATAACATATTTCATTTAGATTTTTTTAATCATTAACAAGTTATATATAGATTAGACTAACTATTATTAATTGTTTTTTACATTTTATGTAAATGTATATATATAAATAAGCATAAATATGTATATATAAATAAACATAAATATGTATATATAAATAAAAAATGAATATATAATCTAAATTAAATTGTAAGTGATCATTGTTCATTCGTTTTTACATAAATATACACACAAATGTGATCATTGTTAAATTTTTAATGATAATTGATAGTTTTTCTCTGTAGACATTGTTTTTGAATTATGTAACACTTCAATCTTATACACTTAGTAAATACATATCATGGATGTGGTTTCAAATTATAGACCTTTCTCGCTACCAAAAGGCTCACATACACTATTTGTATGTGTCAAATTATTTATCTCTTAGTTTGACCAACATTATTTTGATCATTCAAACCTTATATCATTATCAAAATGTTATAAAGATGCTTATCTTCTATTCTTCAAGATATGGACATGTGTCTATTTTTTAATTACCCAAACACTTGTGTCTCAACCAAATTCCTATGTCGACGCAAGTGTCCCTATCTAACACAAATGTCCAGTGCCTTAAATTAATTCAATTTTCAAATGTAATGTATCCTAAAGGCCAAATTTAGTGCTTTAATGCGAGATATTCTCCAAAGGGATTGATGTATACATGATCAACACTCATTCATTTGAAAACTGACACAAACCTAGCAACTTTTTACCTTCTTACAAGGCAACTTACCAAAGTCATTTAATCAAGCACTTAAGTGAGAAAATCTTCCTTATATTTCCATATCAGTCATATGGACAACATAACTATAGGTATAAAGTATTGAAGGAACATTCCATGAGATACATTTGTTAATTTACAAGCTAGGTCACGTTTGTACTTTCTTATCACACATTTCATGATTCACACACAAGCAAACACATAGGAGAGAACTACATAATTTTGAGGCCCTCTTCGAAGTATTTGATATATAGGCAATATTCATTGACATAGTGATCCTTGGAGTAATGCGAGACTATGTGTTAACTAACCCATTTTTTCAAAACCACTATGAAGATGAAGAACTAGGGTTTTCTCATTTGATAGGGAGTGATAGTTCATGAACCAAATTTGAATGCACCAAAGTCAAGGCAACATAGAACTTATAAGAATCCAAGTGGTTACATCTAGTCTCAGCATATATTTTGTATTGCAGACTTATGTTTGATCCAGATATAAACATCGAAGCAATATTCTAAGTCGACACAAATGTCTTTAACTGCATAGGTATGATTTACAAAATTAAAGTACTAATCTAGAATCTATATCCATATTACATTCTACATGATTCAGATCCAAATCCATATTAGCATCATAACCAAGTACCATGTTTTCATTAATCATTGCAATATCTATCATAGTTATACTTTCCATTTTTAGCATATCTCAACATAATAAAATTAGTATACATTTAACTGAGGTTTATAATTAATTCACTTTCTTTAGAGATAGTGTAGCATCCTTAGGCCTTAGGTTATCTCTATCCATTTAACCCTAGATTCCTTGATCTGTATTTTAGAGTAAAGCATTTAGTGTACCCGACCTCTAAGTCTTAATTTGCAAACCTATCATGATCTACGCTTACAATATCCTAGGGTTTTAGCTTGTTATAATTGACTTTTTAGATCTAAAAAATTACCTTATGGTTTTACCCTCTTCTTGTTGTAAATATTCATGTTCATATTATTGCTAATTTTCTCTTCCTTGATCGGCACATTTTATCCTAAAAAATAATCAATTTTAAAATTCCTAATAGTTATTTTCTTATTAGATTGGCATACTCAAAAAAGTTTTTGATTGCTAAAATTTGGTACAATTTTTTCAGTTTTTACAATTTAATATGTTTACTAAATATTGACATACATGGTGAATGGTGTACTTATTTTGTAATTAATTTTTGTATTAAATAAAAAATAATGTTGTATTCAAAATCTTCTCTCAGATATATAAAAAAGTTCATATTTTAACAAAATTTCTTATTCTTTAATTGGAATATTCTAGGGTTGCTTGTGAAGTATTCCATACTTTTTCCCTATTTATGATTCATAATAGATCAACTTTCAAATTATTCAGAGGTTTTGCATAACTATGTTTTTATAGACAAAGACATATTTTTTTTCCAAAATATTATACAAATTTTATGAATTTATAATTTTACTTTTTTTATTAAATTTATACCTATAGGCCATACATTTTAATTTTGATCCCTATTTTTTTGGGTTCATCTCATTCCTTATTTTCCTTAAAAACCTATTTTAGATTGTAAATTTTATTAGAAAATTACTTTATTCATTTGACACATTGTGGTGATCCTTACCCTTGGTCTCAAAACCCTAGTTGACCTAGTGTTTCCTAATTTCTTATTTTCTAAATATTAATTTTATAGTGTTCAGAATTTAAAAATCATAATTTCCCATTATGCACAAACATGTTTAATAAGGATATATCTTTTAGTTACTTCATTTTACAATACATTGTGGTAGTTTTTATTTTTAATGCTTGATGTATGATGAAATCAATTAAAAAGAGAAACCAACATGATCAATATAATGAGAGGGTTTCAAAATAAAATCATAATTTAAGCCTTATTTACAACTCTAATTTTAGTAGTATCAATCCTCTTCCTCACAACACTAAGGATGGTGATAGCTACCATCCCTCTAACCAAGAACGTGTTATCACTCTTTTAATGGGCAAGGTAAATAGTGTATGTATGCATGTTCAATCCAAGGTATATAAGGTTTGTCCTTGTGAATCCTTAAAATATCAATTTTTTATCCTTTTGATAAAGTCAATAGAAGAATGGAAAAATAATTTAATTTCAAAGATCAAATTATTGTAAAATCATATTACATACCTATATAATCAAACACATGGTAGTGTTAATCATGTGTTTATATACTCATCTATTAATGTTGTGCCAAACAGGGTTTCACATACAAATGAAGATATACAAGATAATACATCTAAAATAAGTGATTCAAAAAGTGACCAAAATCCTACTAGGAGTCCAAGTGAAATCTAAGAGAAATGATTTGAGATAAAGTGATTGAATTACCTCCTCCACTTCCTATCAAAAAATAAAAAAACTATTGTGCATATTATAGAATGCATGGGCATCATACAAATTGTTATTTTTCATTAAAGAACAAAATACAAAGTCACAAAGGTAGTGGTGATCATGTCAATGATATATCTACCAAGAAAACCAATAAAATTATGAATACCTATTGTAAACCAAAAATACCAAAACAACAAATGTGGTTACCAAAGAAAAGTTCAGAGCCAAAATAGTTGAGAATATCAAACATAAAAAAATAAAAGGTTCAAAAAGAAAAACCAAATCATGAAAAGGATATAAATTTACCTCTCAATAATGATAGTTAGTTGTACAAAGAATAGGGTTTTGAAAATAAATATTTAAAAAACTTTGGTCATCATGGTCAACGATTGGGAAAACATTCCCAAGGCATCACTCATCCTATTTTTACATCTAATAAGAATGACTATAAGGCTTGGGCAATATTGGTAATTCTAATGCAAATCATTTAAAAAGGTATATCCATTTTGTTAAACCAAAAGAATAAGAACCTAAAAATGGAAGCACATAAGGGAAAAGGAACAAATAGATTAAGATATTTTGCATAAATGCCAAAATGAACAAAACATGATACAAAATGAACATTAACCAAAAGATCACAAAATGCATCCAAAGGATAATGTAAAATGTGTGCCTTCATATGAATAAATTATCAATCTTTCCTCAAACTACAAAATCATTGAAACTTTCATAAATGGTAATCAAGATAAAAATATCATAGTTGACCCAAATTGTGAATTCAATATATGTACTTGGTAATCCTTTACATTTATGGGATATAACACAGAACATGTGAATAAATTTATTGCATATGATTTGTGTGTTGGATATATCTAATGTAATGTCATAGTTGGATTAGAATCATGCTCCATTTTATTACATATGAGTCAGTTTTTGACCAAATATAATGCCAAACTCAAAAAACCATGGTTACAAGCAACAAAATAAAATATCTCTCAAGAAAAGACAATAAGTAAAAAACTTACCAAGAGAGAATGATACACTTTATGATTATTTTATGCACACATATGATACATTTAATTTAGGAAATTTTATTCATTTGTGACCCAAATATTTTTATCCTACTATTGATATAATTTGATAGCTTATACAATCTCCAAATATTCTAAATAAAACAAAAACTTTCAAAAATAATCAAAATCCAAAAATATTATAAGCATTTACATTTTATATTGGCTCCTTGGCACCTATAGTATTAGTTCCATGTTAGTATATAACATATCATTTATTTCTACATACACATGATTTTCACACATCTTTTGAGAATTATTCAGGCATGCACCTATACATGATCAATGCACTTTCTGATGTTGAGCCTTTTCCTTTACTCATGTTATATAGACATCGTGGGCATCCACTTCTTTGATCATGATAAATATAGGTTAATAATTATATGGTTATTTTAAATTATCATGTTTGAGTTGATGTACTTATACATCCATTTATCCATGCTTATATATTTTGTAGTGTACTTGATATGCTAGGTGCTTAGCATTTTTTGCTAACACATATATCCAAGGACAAGTATGGTATGTTTATGTTGGTTGATTATACCTTTCATTTATGCACTTTCTTGAGTATCTTATTTTACTTATTTGAACATTTGAATATGTTCCATTTATTGTGGCCCCCATGCCTTTATTTTCTTCTTTGAAATTTAAATATGTCATCCCTTGTTTTATGGAAATTTGAATATGTCATTATTGAATTTTTGGACATTTGATTAAGACACATTCCTTTGATTGTATGGAATTTGAAAATTCCCATAATTTGTGGTCTCCTTAGAGCATTGTCTTTTGAATGTTCTTATGTGTGTGATTGATTGCTTCTTGATATTTACTATTACTATCTAGACATTTCCATGATCTACATCATGCATCTAAGGACTTCATATGATCACATTATTCATAATTAAATGATATACCTAACTAAACATGTTGCTTATATATGTTACATATTTATATTATAAGTACAATCACTAAGTGAAGGTAGGTGGCAGGGTGAATCCATGGTGACAAACAATCCAATTCAATTTCCAAACCCTTCAAATAATTAAGCATTCAATACAACCATTCAAGAATCATATAAGATGTTTATAGAAATGAGCAATGAATATAATGCAAGATCATACACACAACACAAGATCTATATGGGAAACCCTCTTGGAGATTAAAACCCACTCTAAAGCCTACAAACATATAGAATACTTGACATATAAGATGATCAAAAATATGAGACTGGTCAAATCTTTTTGACTAGTATTTAGTGAAACACTTATTTCACAAGGAGAATCTACCCCTAGGATGATCAAATATTTCTAACCACTTGTTGGTCAAGTCATTCTGTAACAACACTATCTTTGGCATCATAAATATTACCTATAGGTCATACACATAGGCATAAACCTTATTTTCTCTATAACCCATCCACGAGGCACACACCCATTCTTCTTTAATTCGCTCTTCGACTCTCACATACACATATTCCCTCTAGTCTCTCAAGTCTCTACAACAAGCCTAGAAACCATCACATTTAGTTTCCACTTTTATAGAGTCTTCACTATTATTATGATCACAACCTTTCTTATCAGCCACAACACATGCCTTTCACCCTTAAGGCATATAATATGGGTCACTTTTAAGCACAACCCTCTTCCAAATAAGCCTAAGTCACCTTTTAAGTCCTATAACGACCCATTCACCTCTTTGACACTTCTCTAATCAAACTAAGAACACATGAACACTTTAAAATACATGGAACCATTACACACAATATATAAGTCCTCCTTAAGTGATAAAAACCATCACATCACCCTTCTACTAAAGTTAATTTTGCTTAAATAACATTTTGTACATAGGAACACTATGAATGAATACATAGTCAACTTCTAAGAATTTTTTGATACTAAATATGGATTGGTTAAACCTATAAAATCCATATAGATAATCCTCATGGAGTCTAAAACACTTTTCAATATCTAATTCATCTCGAAACATCAAAATACCATTAAGAATAACTCTATTAATTACCCTTCTCAGGTTACTTGTAGAGCATAAAAAAACACACAATAAACTTTAGAGATCAATAAATTTGACTGTAAAAACATTTATAACTTAAAATTAATATTTATATATGTGCATTTAAGACCTATACAACTATTTTTTTAACTATAAAATAAAATTATATATAGATCAAAAGTTATAGTTTAAAAACCACAAATTGGTCTTCCCTCACAAATTCAAATATTTGAATTCCAATGGTCATTGAGCAACTGTTAAACTTAGAACACTATGTCAACATCTCATTCCCTCACATATTATATCAAATAAACACAATTGATCTCTTCTAATATTTAACTATGTTAAACATCTATCAGTTTGACCTCATCTCCTGCTCCCTAGTAATTTTGACTCAATATGCATCCTTGATCTCTACAGATTAGCCTGGACTTTAACTTTGCTCATTGTTAAACATTGAGAACATGTCATCATCTCATTTCTTCCTAAAAATTTGAAAGAAATGTGATACATTGATATCTTTGATAGTATCATGTACTTTAACTTGCTTAAATGTCATACACTGTGACCTCTTTTATTCAATATGCATCATTGATCTGCATTTATATGAACACCTACTTGTTTTTAGATTATATTTTGGTCTTAATATATAATGTTGTGTAAATTTTGATAAGTATGGTAACCAATATGATATACCTATAAGGACAAATTTTAACCTTAATAACTTTTTCTACGCTTAATCACATGTCTTGAGATTTAAACAATATGATCTCCTCACATTAGGGAATCCATCCATATAACAAACTACTCTCGGAACCTTCACATGTGTGAAATATAATACCATCAAACTACTTACTTAGATTTTATTGAACATAGACATTAGTATTAGATTCATTTTTCACCATTGATCTATGATGCAATTAAATAGGCACCATTATGTCTCCCTTGCAAATTTGGCTATGTATGGAAGAATATTACAAACAGCTTGAGAAGCCAACTTTACATAGTTATTTATTTTTCTCTGCATACCTGCATGACCTAAAATTTGGACCATATCAACTTGGAACTAATTTTATCATACCCATATGACCAAATCCCCCTGACTCATCCATAAATGGTAATGGTGATGTCAACAAACTACCTACTCAAATTTTTCTATCATAGAACCAATTATGCCAAGATAAGCATAATGAAGAACCGTATGAATAACATGCACTTACACAAGCTCTCCAATAATCCTTATCCTTTGATATGACCCTTGATATATGCTAAATACTTTAGATCCATCCCTAATCATGCCAAAACTAAAGATCAACCAAGCCTACTTCAAGTATACTAAGACAAACACACTACACAATTTGTCATTGACACTTAGACTATCAAGAAAATTTATCTAATCACCTAGAAATCTCCATGACATCATTGAAAAATCTCAAAAAATATCCCCTTTTTTAATTTATGTCAACACCCATCATAAAACTCACCTTACTTCTCTTTCTTCAAGCACTCGCACAATAGGAACTTTCTCCCCCTTTGACATAATGACAACGAGGTCACAAACTGATCTTAAATACTTGAAAAGACCACCAATAGGATAAGAAAACCTTATAATATGATACAAAATCCCCCTTACCTTGATCCTACCTCTTCTTTCCTTGATGATCCATAAATATTAAGTGACCATACTAATTATTTAAAAATGGATACTCATTAATTAAAACTTGATCCAAAAATGACACTTGATCATTTAAACCAATTTACTCCTTATGGAAAAGTAATAATTTATAAATTTCCCATAAATTTACATCAAAACTCACATATTAATTTAAATCTAACAATTTAATGATTAAAAAGAATAAGAAGCAAATGTTCAATTACAAATAATACACTCGCACTTGATAACGGAGTTTTCCTTTTTAGGGGCTACATCTTCGGGTTTGATGAAATAGGAACCAATATATAAATGATGTCAAAATAAATTTAATTCTTACATCAGAATGTGATCATATAATAAGCTATCAAGTAATCATCTTAACATGAGAAAGTCCTGCAAAAGATGGGTTCCATAAAATCTCCACTCCACACTGAGTTACTTTTGACGAACTCTTTTTTGCTTCTTGTTCTCCTCCAATGAGTGCTTTGGAAACTTATAATTCTTTTGAATTTATCTTGAAACTAGTTTATAAATGAGTTTCATGGGTTTCTATAATTTTTCAAAACCCACCAATTATGGTTTTTTTCATTATCCATCCCCATGTACAAGCCTTTATTTAAGCTTTTTTAGCCTTATCTCCAAAAATGGGATGTGGGAAGTTGATGAGGGTCAATGGCTCCAACCACCCTTCATATATTTATATTTGGATAAACCTCCCATGAATATCTATGGGAGATATTCCAATTTATATAAGAAATATCCCACATTTGTGGTGAAAGAGATATTCATGGAGTTAATCACATTTTTCAAGCCTTAGAAAGTGAGATTTGTATAAAATCTTGGAGAAAATTTGGAGTGATTGTGAACATTCCAAATGTGAGTATTTAATTGGTACATATGTCAATAATATACTGGACCATCTGCATGTCCATTCACCATACTTGCACATTTTTTCCTTATTGTCTGAAAATTGCAATAGGCCATAAATTTTACATATAGAGTCCATTTTTCAAAGAAAAAATGCATCAAAAAGCTCTCGATGAGCTCTATAATATGTGAATGGTTTGAATAAGAATTTATAAATTTTATTTTTTTATGCCTTGTAGACGATCTCAGGATGACACTTCCCCACTATGAAGGCTTTTGGTCTCCAAAAGTCCAATAATCCATTAAAACATAAAAATAAAGGTCATGTTACCCTTCCATGAAGTTTCCTATCTTGCCAAAACATCTTCTACATGAAACAACATACAAGATAAAATAGCATCAAAGGCAATATTATCTTTCTTATCAACAATGTTCTCATGTAACGATCCAAATATCAAAATTATAATGACAAATTATCAACATTGCCCTTCTTTCGGGCTATGGGCTCTCACAAGATATTATATCCCATATTTTATAATATCATATCGATTTTCCTCTTTAAATAAAGTTTCATTTCTTAGAGACAAGTATGGCTTACCTAGGATAATGCTACTAAATTAAATTGGAACCACATTTAATTCAAATTCATCTAGGAAGTTGGAGGTAATTTCAAACCCTAGTTTACATGTTTTGCTTACATGTAGGTTAACAACATCATTTATCCTAACCAATGAATATAGTCTAAAATGTGGCTTAGTTTTCAAACCTAGGGTTTCTACAACATCTTCAAAAATTGAATTATTTTGATAGTTTATATCAAAAATAACATCTATATTTTAATGTTTATCAATTATTCTTTTGAAGAAATGTTGTTTACCTTTCCAAGGTTATAAATTCTACATTGTTGGTTTGTTCTTAACTATCATCTCCCTAATTTTTGTTGTCTTAGGTTCTAATTTACATAGCTTTATATTTTAGTTTAATAAATATGCAATTAAAATCTTTTTCCTAAGGTTGTAGATGACTTTGCTTATCTTGTTTTAGTATTTTACCCTTAGCATTGAATTAAAAACCAAACTTCATGTCTTCTTTAGGAAATTTCATTTTGTCAGTCTTCTTCTTTTATGATTTTACATGTATCTTAAACATACTTATATGGATTTATTTAGCATAATTATAAGATACATTAAATTATTTCCTCTTTCCATACCTCAATAAGTCGTCTAAAGATGTCTCATCAAACTTAACTACATCTTCTGAGAATGCTTCCTTCAGCTCTTCAGGGTGTTTTGACTTGCTACTTAAATAACTCTTTAGCTCAACTTCTTGGGAAGATTATCCTTCATTTCCTTGTAATAATCCTACATTAAGCTTTATCCTCATAACCTGGATAGGTTGGATAATTCATTGACCATTAATGCTAAGGCCCTTTCCATTAAATCCCATCTTGGCCAACATATTAGAACCTATTTCATTTATGTGATTATCAAATGTATAAACACAATTACTAAATGATTGTATGGAGTTAGAGAATAAAGTATAACTAAAATTATTAATATATCTAGAAGAATTGATTTCATTGCTTTCATTTCCTGCATGTACATCTGAGTCAGAAGACACATTAACAATCATAACATTATTCACTTATAAAATTACAATATTGTTCTCATTAGGAAGACTACCACGAGTATAAGAATAAGAGGAATCACTTATATAAATATAAATTACCTTGGTTGTGTGACTAGTTACAAACTAAATATTATAAGTATGATCACTAGTCAGCTAGATTCCATCTCTTGATGTTGTGTACTTGGCCTGCCAAGATGTGAGATATAAATTACCTAGAATGATCTTCTCTAATTCTTTTAGGACTATATCAAGATAAACTTGATCAAAGAATAGACATCCAATACCCAAATTTAGTAAACAATAATGTGTCACATGTCCACATAATGTGCCATTAGCTACTTCAAATGTCTTGGTGCCGGGTAATGAAGGAAATTTCAATCCTAGATGTTGTATGAGACCTTTAATGATATAACTAGATCTAAAGCTCTAGTCAAAATAAATATTCACAAACTTAGCCTTAGCAATAGTAGTGACATTTTGAATTCAAATATTCTTATAGTGTAACATAATCTTTGTAAATTTGGATGGTAGAAGTTATCATATTATATTTTTTGAAGTTGACTGATGATGTACTACTAGTTTGGATGATTGATTGCTTTTATAAATAGCTAATACCTTGACTTTATCCTCATTTTGCTTCCTGAACCAGTGCAAAGCTTGAATTGGATGCAATATCCAACATTACTCTATAACATCTAGCACAATGTCTATAAACTTTTGAGTCTTCACATGTCCTCTTCCTTTGAAGGTGTTCTTATTGAAATTCTACTTGTAGAGCATCAATGACCTATTGTATTTTGTCGATATGTAACTCTGGTCTTCATTCTATATCTTTTTGTCATTAATTTTGTGATTGCAAGTATTACATCAATATTGTGACAATGGTATTTATCAACAACTGAACTTGAGATAACATTGGATCCATAATATTCTATAGTATGTAAGTAAAATCAAAATTATAGCAACATGAACTTAAATTTGATACCAAAAATGATCTATAAATAGTAAGTGACCCCACTATCTATTTAAAAATGGATACTCATTAATTAAAATTTGATCCAAAAATGGCACTTGATCATTTTAACCAATTTAATCCATATTTTTAGATAAGGAAAAATTTATCAATTTCTCATAAAATTATATGAAAATTGGCATATTTATTTAAAAGCAACAATTTAATGATTAAAAAGAACAAGAAGCAAATGTTCAAATACAAATAATATACTTTCACTTGATAATGGAGTTCACCTTTTCAGGGGATAAGGCATTTAGGTTTGATAAAACATGAATCAATATATAAATGATGTCAATATAAATTTAATTCTTACATCACAATGTGTCCCTATAATGGGCTACCAAACAATCATCTTGCCTTGAGAAAGTCCTAGAAAAGATGGGTTCCATAAAATCTCCACTCTGCACTGAGTTACTTCTAACAAACACTTTTTCTCTCCTTATTCTCCTCCAATGAGTGATTTTATAGCTTAGATTTATTTTGAAATTCTATTTATATGAGTTTACAAATGAGGCTTATGGGTTTATATAGTTTTTCGAAACTGATCAATTATGGATTTCTTCATTATCCACCACCATATACAAGCCTTTATCTAAGATTTTGTAGCCTTATCTCCCAAAATGGGATGTGGCAAGTTGATGAGGGTCAATGGGTCAAAACATCCTTCATATCTTGATATTTGTATAACCTCCCATTCATTTATGTGGGAGATATCCTAATTTCTATGGGAAATATCCCACATTTGTGGGCAAAGGGATATTCATGGAGTTAAACCCATTTCCCAAGCCTTAGGAAGTGAGATTTGTATAAAATATTGGAAAATATTTTAGAGCTATTATAGACACTCCAAATGTGATTATTTCATTGGTCCATGTGTTAATAATCTATTGGACCATGTGCATGTTGAGTCACTATACCTGTACATTGTTTCCCTGTTGCTTGAAAATTTCAATAGGATATAACTTCTGCATACAGAGTCTATTTTTCAAACCAAAAAATGCATAAAAAATCTATCAATTATATCTACATTATGTTAATTGTTTGAAAAAAATTTAGACCTTTTATTTTTTTATCCCTTGTAGATGATCTCTAGATCAATTGACAATTTCCTCTTGCTACATGCCAACACTTTATTCAACCAAGCACTATATCCAATGAAGAAAGAAAACTAAAAAGCACTAAAATATGATATAACTCACCAATAAACATCTGAGAGGGACTCCCCCTAAGATATTTAGTCCATTTCACCTCTTGAGCATCTTCAAATCTCTACACATCATGGAGAACCACCACATAGACTTACTAACCTTCTCTCTCAAGCCACCTCATGGACCACCAAAAATAATTTATGTTACTCAAAAAATAGGAAACATGATATAAACCAACCTAAAAACTCACCTTGAAACACTCAATCATTGATAGTGGATAAACTAATCAAAAACCTCAAATCTTCACACTAGGCATGTCTAGACTCCTTGTAGCCCTACTTGGAACTTAAAGAGCCCAAAACATTCATTATACATAATTTAAAGACCTATAAATTCATATATGGATCTCTCTCATATTCCCCCTTAAAAAAACAAATTTTCATCACCTAGATCCTCCTCTACAACATACTTCCTTCACAAATCTACTAGCCAATTAGGCCTCCATTTTGACAAAAACTTGAATAATTTTAAAAACACAAACATTAAAATCCTTGTGAAGATCTATTTTACAACCCATTTGGACCATTAAACATATTAATAAGACTTATACCTCAAATCATAAGACAAACCACTTTTTAGCATAGCCAAAAACTCTAAAATCTCAAAACAAATAAGGTCAACAAACCTTCTTCTTGGTCAACGACCACCTTTGAAACTTATTGCACACATGGATACAACCATAAAATAATCTTGGACTAATATTTTAGCTTTCATACCTTTGGGAACATTGAATTCCTATACCATGGATTTGATTTACAATAAGAAACATAAACTCAGGAGCACAAAAAAACCTTTAAAAGGCACAAACAAGATCATTGAGACACAAAACCACTTATAACACATCACAAATAAGTTCATATACCTTTATGAACACCAAAATCTTCTTGAAATTCCATAAATATCATTATTCCACCTAAAAAAAACCCATTTAAACTTTAGACACTGCATACATAGAAAAAACACCTTATGACATCATTTTGTCCTCAGCAAAGCACTTCTCTGATCTTGACACACCAAATCCAATTGGAAACAATCATCTCTTTCCTTATGGGAACTTATGAAAAACACCAAAACAACACTTTCTTATCTAATTCAAAGGAGTCTCTTAAGAAGCATAGTTAGAGACCTCCTCTACACCATAAATCTCTCTAAAAATATGCGAAGCTAGGAGTGGCTTGCATCACCTCAGTAACCACTGAAATCCTTTTATATCTATAAGACTTATTGATCTTGTTATCCTTACTATAAAATTTGTAACTTTTTCATTATATACATCATTCACTTTCTCTTCTATTATAAGATATACAACATTTGGAGCAACTATGAAATATTGACATACCTTGATTATTAAAGTAGCTTTTTTGTATTATAGAACATCACCTTCAGACCTTGAAAAAATAGGAACCAATATTGAAACTTTCTAAAACATAGTAGGTTTCTTATTATCATCCAAAATCACCTTATAACTAACCTCAACAAGAACCTTGGTCTTCTCCTTGAGCTTGGTTTATTCATTAATGACGTCAGCAGACAACAAGAGCTTTTGGCACTCTCTAACTTTTCTAACATTGTCCACCATAGCAAACATATTACTTGGACCTACAGACTCATCATGACTCACACTTACCATATTTGGTTTCCATGAGTTAACTTTCCTTCTTTCTTTTACTCTAAGAGCCTAATTAAAACTATTTTATCTTGTAGGACTTTGCTTATATAATCTATAAATGTAACCGCTCTGTTGACAGTTGAAGCATACTATACCTCCTAAAAGAAGCTTATCCTACCTTTATTGATTGTAAAAAAATATTATAATATGTCCATCATGTTGATAACTAAAACAATCTACTCCTTTTGAAGAAGACTTAAGTTTTGACTGATGACCCCTATCATAGTTCCATGTAAATTCATTTCTAATAGGTGTCTTGCATTCTCTATCTCTATGCCCAATTTGATTTTAGGTGTAATAGTAACCATTGAAACTTGCATACCTAATGACATTTCTTCACTCTATCAACATCTTCATTCTTTCACTGATTATTGACCTTCAAGGTCTTATTTACATTAGTCTTCATCTTGTATTGAGTTGCATTTTATGATTCTTCTTTGTATCCAAGACCAGTTTTATCACTTGTATGATTTTGACCACTCAAAATATTGTCTAGATCACTTGAGATTTTTTCAAATCTAATAAGTGAATGAATTTTACTAGATATCTTCTCTAACTTAGATTTTAATGGATCATTTTTAATTACATATCTTAAATATTCATCTTCTTTAGCTTTCAAGCTTGTAGATAGTATTTTCAATTGATAACTAAGATGTTTGACTATATCTTCATGCTCCTTAGTGTCTTCATTTATTCTTGCTTCATACACACTAAATTTCTCCCCATAGTCCTTTATTTGAGACTTCATCTTCTTGTTAATTTTATTCTCAATCGTTAATTATTCAAGAACATTCATTAATTCAGTCTCACAGTTCCCCTCATCTTTATTATCATCTGAATCACTCCAAGTAGACTCCTTTTGATATAAGTAAATCCCTTACTCAACCATGAGTAGGAATTCATATTCAATAGGAATATGATCATACTCTAAGTCACTATCTTCACTCTCATTTGATGAGATGAAATCTTCTTTGGTGTAGAGACTCTTCTTGCTCTTGAAGTACTTCTTCTTGTTGTCAAACCTTATGAATACCTTCTTATTCTTATTAGACTTGTATGTATTCTTGTCTTCATCTTTTCCATCACCATGCTCTTCATCATCATTCTTCTTATGCTTATTAGGGTGCTTATTAGCAAAATTTCCTACCTCTACACAATTAAAGCATTTGAATGGTAGTTTACTCTTATACTTGCCTGAACTTATTTTTAATTTGATTGTAAAAAAAGTAATTAATTCATCTTCATCAACATTACATATGTCATCTTCCTTGAGTTTCTTACCTTGGAACTTATTCTTTGTCTTCATTTCTATCTTGAATGTTGCTTCTTTATTTAGTGATTTGTCATTATTGACTCTCATCTCATAGGCAGTAAAGATGTCATGCAATTCATCCATATTCAACTTAGTAAGATCATGAATTTCTTCTACAATAGAAACTTTTGAGTCAAACTTGAGAGAAAGACATTAATACATTTTAAACCACAATAAAATATTCAAGCATCTCTCTAAGACCTATGATGATGTTTACAATCTCATCAACTCTGTACATAAAGGATACCATAAAATCTTCTTTCTTCATCTTAAGACTCTCAAATTAGCTTTAGTGACTCTGCAACTTTTCCAACTTAACCTTTGAATATACTTCATAAATGATCTTCAATTTGTCCCATTTTTCCTTGGTAGATATGTAATGGATTACCTTGTTATATTTAGTCTTAGAAAGACCATAAGTGATAGAATTTATTAGCTTAGAATTGTTCTCAAACAAATTCTTATCTATAGTACTTTATTGAGGAATAATATGTGTAGAATAACCATCAATAAAAAAATTACAAGTGTCAAACCCTAGGGAAATGATATAGGTCCTCATCCTTGCAGTCCAAAAAGCATAATTGGATCCATTGAACATCGGTGCTTGCTTAGCGGAAAAACCTCCTTAAATTTGATGGCTATTTATATTTTACTTGGGATCTCCTTAAAGATATCAAACCTTTAACAAAGGACCTACTTTAATACCAATTATTAGAGGTATAATCACTGGGGGTGAATCAGTGGTGACAAACAATCCAATTCAATTTCCAAACCCTTCAAGTTCATTTTCATCAACATTACATATGTCATCTTCCTTGAGTTTCTTACCTTGGAACTTATTCTTTGTCTTCATTTCTATCTTGAATGTTTCTTCTTTATTTAGTGATTTATCATTATTGACTCTCTTCTCATAGGCAGTAAAGATGTCATGCAATTCATCCATATTCAACTTAGTAAGATCATGAATTTCTTCTACAATAGACACTTTTGAGTCAAACTTGAGAGAGAGAGAGACATTAATACATTTTAAACTACAATAAATTATTCAAGCATATTTATAAGACCTATGATGATGTTTACAATCTCATCAACTCTGTACATAAAGGATACCACAAAATCTTCTTTCTTCATCTTAGGACTCTCAAATTAGCTTCGGTGAGTCTGTAACTTTTCTGACATAACCTTTCAATATCCTTCATAAACAATCTTCAATTTGTCCCATATTTCCTTGGTAGATATGTAATGGATTACCTTGTTGTATTTAGTCTTAGAAAGACCATAAGTGATAGAATTTATTAGCTTAGAATTGTTCTCAAACAACTTCTTATCTATAGTACTAGATTGAGGAATAATAGGTGTAGAATAACCATCAATAAAAAAATTACAAGTGCCAAACCCTAGGGAAATGATATAGGTCCTCATCCTTGCAGTCCAAAAAGCATAATTGGATCCATTGAACATCGGTGCTTGCTTAGTGGAAAAACCTCCTTAAATTTGATGGCTATTTATATTTTACCTGGGATCTCCTTAAAGATATCAAACCTTTAACAAAGGACCTACTTTAATACCAATTATTAGAGGATTATAATCACTGGGGGTGAATAAGTGGTGACAAACAATCCAATTCAATTTCCAAACCCTTCAAATACTTAAGCATTTAATACAACCATTCATGAAGCATACAAGATGTTTATATCAATGAAAAATGAAGATAATGCAATATCCTACGCCCAACACAAGATCTATGTGGGAAAACCTCCTAGGGAGTAAAACCCACTCTCAAGGATACAAACCCATGACTAAATAACCCATAAGATGATAAAAAACATGATACTAGTTAAGTCCTTTTGACCAAAATGTAGTGAAACACTTATTTCACAAATAACACCTACCCCTATGATGACCAAGTCCTTCTGACCACCTTCAATATTAAAACATAAAATAGCACTATCTTTGACATTAGAAATATGTCCTATAGGTAATACACATAGTCATAAACCTACTATGATCTACAACACATCCACTAAGTAGACACCCTTTCTTCTTTCCTTCACTCTTCAACTCTCACATAAACATCTTCCCTCTAGTCTCTCAAGTCTCTCCAATAATCCTATAAACAATAAAATTTGGTTTCCCATTTTATATATTCTTCATTATTATTATTATCACAACCTTCCTTATTAGCCACACTACATGTCTTCAACCTTAAGGCATCTAACATGGGTCACCTTTAAGTACAACCCTCTTTCAGATAGGCCTAAGTCATCTTTTAGATCCTATAAAGACCCATTCACCTCTTTTATCTCTAAGAAATGTGAGAAAAAAATAACACTTTCGAATACATGGACCCATTCCACACAATATATAATTCCTCCTTAATTTATAATGACCATCACAACACCCTTCTGCTAAAACCAATTTTGCTCAAACAACATTCTATACATAAGAACACCATGAATGAACACATAGTCAACTTCAAATTATTTGTTCATAATGAATATATATTTTTTAAAACCTAAAAAATCCATAAAAATCATCCTAATGGATTATAAAACACTCTCCAATAGCTAATTCATCTTGAAATATTAAAATACCATCAAGAACAACTCTACTACCCTTCTCGGGTTATTTGAAGAGTATGAATAAACACACGGTCAAATTTGGAGCTCAATAATTTTAAATATACAAATATTTATACCTTAAAATTAATATTTACATATTTTAATTGAAGTCCTCTACAACATTTCCTTTTACTATAACATCAAATTCTACATAGATCAAAAGTTATCGCTCAAAATCCACAGATTGGTCTTCCCTTGCAAATTCAAATATTTGAATTCCAATAGTCATTGAGCAACTGTTAAACTTCAAACACTATCTAAACATCTCATTTGTTTTAATCTTAGATAAAATATGTGCTATTTATATCATCTGATCTTTAACTATGCTAAACATCTATCAATTTAACCTCATATCATGGTCCCTGGCAATTTTGACTCACTATGCATTGTCGATCTCCATGAATTAGCTTAGTATTTACCTTTGCTCACTATTAGACATCAATAAATTGTCATCATCTCACTAATTATTTAAAATTTATAATAATTACACTCTATAAATCTCTTCAAGAGTATCTTGGAATTTAACTTGCTTAAATGTTAGACACTTTAAGCTCTTTGACTCAATATGCATCATTGATCTTCATTTATATGAACACTCACTCACCGTTAGATCCTTATCTGGTCCTGATATTTAATTTTGTGAAAATTTGGATAAGTATGGGAACTAATTAAATATAATTTAAAGGCCAAATTTGAACGTTAATAACTTTTTTGGTGCTTAATTACATGTCCTAAAATTTGAACCATATGATCTCCTCACATAGGGAAATCCATGCATGTAACAAACTGCTCCTGAAACCTTCATACAAGTGAAATATAATGACATTAAAATACTTAAACATATATTACTTATAATATAAATTAATATTATATTAATTTTATTCCATTTATCTATGATGTGATTAAACATGTACCATTATATCTCCCTTGAAAATTTGGCTAAGTATGGGAAAACATTATGAATTATCTAGGAAGCCAAATTTTCACAGTTAGATATTTTACTCCATTCACCTGCATGACCTAAAATTTTGACCATAATAACTTTGGACTAATGTGATAATGTCCATATTACCAACTCCCCCTAAATCATCTAAATGTGCTAGTGGTGATATTAGTAAACTAACTAATCAGAGTTTTCTATCATTAAACTAACTATGCCAAGATGAACATAATGAAGAATCAGATGAATACCATGCACTTCTAAAATATCTCCATTCATCCATGACATCTAATATGACCCTTAATACATTATCAATACTTTAGACCCATCCTTAATCTTTCCAAAATTGAAGATCAACCAAGCTTACTTCAAACATACTAGGATAATCACATTACATAGTTTGTCATCAACACTTAGACTATCAAGACACTTCATCCACTCACTTGGACATCTGTATGAAATAATTAACAACTCTCCTAAAGTTTCATACATATATTATACATTTATCTTATCCAAATGATGTATGTAATATGACTACTAGTTTCTACTTCCCCTCACCTCAAAAGAGGGGCATGTCATAGAGACTTGGATTACACATTTTTCATAGTTCTCAGTTTTAGATATATAATGGGGGAATGCTTTTGAAACATGTTCTCCACACTCATACCAATTCTTAGTTTTAGATATATAGTGGGGGATTGTTTTGAAAACATGTTAACCACACTTATAAACTAGTTCTCAATTTTAGATATATAATGGAGGCATGTTTTGGGAAACATGTTATCCACACATATATACTAATTTTTGTTTTAAATTATAGTGGGGTCATGATATGGGAACATTTTATCCACAATTACACATTTTCAAATTTTCCAAAATTAACATATATATGATTTATATACACAATTAGGGTAGAATTATATATATTGGTACCATTTTTATACATAGTTTCAGCATGCGACATATGTAAGGTGCATATTATATGCAATGTGCATCTAAACTTGAAAAATAAAACTATTTTAATATTTCAACACTCATATGGACTTTCATCACCCACCATGTTAGATTTTTACAAACTATATTAAGCCAATTTATTGTAGTAGTTGGTTCAATTTTGGTATGGTTGAGCTGATTAAATCACTCAATCTTTCCAAGTTCATATGTTGTAATTCATGACATCATCTAACCTCTCTAGTTTTATAGTGTGAGTTGAATTTGTCCACTAACACTCACTAGGTTATAATTATGATTAGGTTACATGGTTGAGCTAATCTCAACTATCAGGTGAAAACTTACCTTTTATACAAAGTTGGAGCATGTGTCCTCCAATCTCTTTCTATATCTGTAGATATATGCACCTTATAGGTTTTTATATTTTTGTCCTAATCTCATTTTTAGTGATTCATAATGATACATCTTTCAAAATCAAATTTCTAAGAGGAAAAGCAATTTAATCGATACACATGTGTACTCTTAAACCTTGCTTTCTTTGAATTACAATAATTTAAATGCTTTAAAATTCATATTATATGCACTAATTATATATTGTAACATGATCTTAGTTGTAGGTGAGTCACTAGAAAAACACTCATGTTGGACTCAAGCAAAGGTAAGGTGTGTTATATACACCCAATTATGCATTCATTTTCTTTTAAACTATAAATTTCATTACTAGATTAAAGGGTTTAAATGTATACATTATTTCAAAATTATATATCACCTCAGTGTTGGACATAGATTTTACATATCATGGATGCACCTTTAACATCTATACCTTTCCCTCTACCAAAAGGATCACATACACTATCTCTTTGTGTAAAATTTATTATCTCTTAGTATGACTAATGTTATTATGATGACTTAGACCTTATATCATGCTAAAAATGTTATAAATTTTCTTATATATTATCTTTACAAGTTTTAAACTTTTGCCTATTTTCCAGCAACCTAAAACCTTGTATCCCAGTTAGATGTCTATGTCGATACATGTGTCCTTATCTAACGTAAGTGTATAATTCCCAAAAGTTATTCAATTTACAAATGTAATGAATCATAAGTGTTTTAACATCAGATATTCTCAAAAGGGATATATATATATATATATATATATATATATATATATATATATATATATATATATATATAAGATCAACCCTCAAAAAATTTACAACTAACATAGGCCTAAAAACATCTTACCTAATCACAAAGAAACTTACCTAAGGCATTCATTCAAGAACTCAAGTGGAAAAATATTTCATGTTATTTCATATTTCCATATCATTCATAGGGACAACATAAATAACATTTTATGTACTAAAGGAGCATTCCATGAGCCACATTTTATAAAATTTAGGTCATTATTATATGTGATTATCACACATTACATGATTCTTACACAAGCAAACAAGGGATAACTGCACAAGTTTGAGGTCATATTTAGAGTATTGGATATGTAGGAATAACTCATTTATATAAGGGTCTTTAGGGAAACACAACACCATGTTCCAACTATCCCATTTTCCTTGTGACCACTAAGAATATGAAGAACTAAGGTTTTGTCACTTGATAAGGAGAGATAGTCCATGAACCAAATATGAATGCACTAAAATAAAGGAAACACAAAACCCATAATAATCTAGGTGGTTGCATCATGTTTTATTAGGTATTCCATACATGATAGCTACACTCGATTTGGATAGAAGCATTGATTTAACCATCCTATGATAATTCAAGTGTCTATAGCTATAGAGGTACAATCTATAGAATCAAGTGACAAATATAGAATCTAAATCCAATCTACTTTCTATCTATTTAGATCTAGATCCATATTAGCATCAAAACCAGCTAACTATCTCATTTTCATTATCATTTTAATATCTATCATAGATGTACTTTCCATTTTTAATATATCTTAGCATAATAAACTGATTACATATCTATATGAGTTTTTCAAGTAATTAACTTGATTTATAAATAGTGTACTATATTTATGCCATAGGCTATGTATACACCTTTAATCCTAATTATCTAATCTATATTTTAGGGCTAAACATTTTATAAATTTATACTACTTATTTGAGAACATAGAAGAGGGTAAATTTGTTTCACATAAAAATATTACTCTTAATGTATAAGTATGTGTGTGTGTGTCTATATATATATATATATATATATATATATATATATATATATATATATATACATATATATAAACTTTTCCCCAATTATAAAAGTAATAACATCTATCAAAACTATAATTTTAATGAACCTTATTAATAAGATGGCTAACTCAAAGGAAGACAATTTCTAAAACAAATAAGAGGACTATTTTTTTAAGGAATATATAATTGTTTCACGTCACAATATAAATATGTGTCCAATGCTTTTATTTATAAACTTATAAGATAAAACCATCCATAATCTCTTTATCAAATTAATTATTTTTATGGAAAATTTTGACCATCTAACTATAATTTATAATGGCCTTATCCAAGTACTAGATAAGAGATGGTCAAGACTCAACTACAGATAATGCTTCAGAATTTGAACCTTTTAGGAATTTTTAAAAATCAGGCCTAGCAACTAAAAATGATAATAAAATAGAGAACACACAATGTAAATTTAGATAAAATACTAAAAACATGCCCAAAAATAAAATTAATGAAATGACCCAACACCAAGAATAAAAACTGCAAGAACTAATTAAAAAGAAAAAAGAACCAAAAAAATTACAACATTCAAAATAAGAGATGGGAAATCAATGAATATTCCACATAAGACCATTTCACCATTCATCCTCAAAAACTTATATTTATGAATAAAAAATGTAAAATTGAAACATTTCAAATAGGATCATGACAATCCATGAATGTTTTCAGAAATGCCATTTCATCACTCTGCTTGAGTTACTAAATCATATATTTTATCA
>JARHVA010004050.1:180000-202500 GCA_037957365.1 Torreya grandis | reverse complement strand
TCCACAATTTAAAAGATATTCCTAACACATATATACTACGTTAAATATTGATTCGTATATTTATTATATATATTTAAGTATATATAAGATGTAGGGCTTGTCTATACATAAACTATTTATGAAATTTTAATCTGGTTTTCATCACAAAAAAAAAGAGAAAATAACTGATTATTTTCAAAAATAAATATATATACTATGGGTATATACTTTAGAATAGGGGTTTTTTAAGGTTCCCTATGAAAAATCCCTATGTAAAATTATAGAAAATATTGAAAAGTACATTTTGAATTCTTGGTGAATTGAAGGGAAACTAGTTTCATTGAAAAGGAAAATCCTAGGAGTCAGTTAGCCAAAACATTTAAGTACCTCTGTCAAAACCCTATGGATTATGTCTAGACCATGTAGATGATGTCCTAAGCCTATAGATGATGTTTATGGGGTTTAGCTAGCATTCAAAGCATGTGGACAACATATATAGGCTTTGGATGGCATATAAAGCTTTTAGATGGTGTTGATAGGGTCTGAATGGCATCTAGAACCTGTGGATGGTGTCCACATGGTCTGGATGAGGTTGAGACCCTGTTGATGGCATCCATGGGCTCTAGCTGGAATCCACAAGATTTTTATGGTGTCTAGAGCTGGTGGATGGTGTCCACAAGGTCTATATGATGTCTAGAACTTGTGTACAACATCCATGGGCTGTGGATGGCATCTAGAGCTAGTGGATGGTGTCCATAGGTTCTAGTCATTATCGAAGGCCTCTAGCCACAAGACTCCATGCTTTAGATGTTGATTTAAAAAATGGGAAAAAGGTCATAATAGATGTATTTTATCTAAAAAATTACTCCATATTTATATTCCTCTATATAAGTTAGATAATTACAAAAAAAATCACCTTGATTTGACTCCATATGCAAAAGTTAAGTGTATTCAAATTTTTGGATGTTGTCTAGAGCTAGTGGATGCTACCCATAGCTAATGGATGACATCTAAAACCTATGGATGCCAATACTGTCTATAGGTTATGGATGGTATTTAGGGCCTATGGATGTTTTCCATGGGTTTTGGATGCTATCCACTAGCTCTAGACATCGTCTAGAACTTCAAATGCACATAACTTTTACATATGAAATCAGATCAAGGTGATGTTTTTGAAATTGTCTATTATTTTAAAGGAATCCAAATATAGAATTATATTTTGGATAAATACATATATTATTACACTTTTTAATTTTCAAATGAGTATTTAGAGTGTGTAGTGTAGCATTTAGAGCGTGTAGTCTAGCATTTAGAGTGGGTAGATGGGCATCTAGTGTATGTCACATATATTTGAAATATCAATCAAAATTATCCTATATAGCATGGTGATTTATAGTAAAAATTATTTAATGAGTAGGAGAGTCGACCTCTAAATTGTATATACGAACCAAAATTTTTGGCAACCTAATGCTCTCTCGGAGTCCAAAAAAATAGCCAAATCCAGATTTTGGAAATTGGAATAATTGTGAATTAACAAAGATTCACCATTTAAAAAAACCTTTATGTAGAATATAAACATAAAATAAGTTATAAATATATGTATACCCAAGACATTTGTAATAAAAAATATAGGAAAATTAATGAGAATCATGTTTACATTAATGGATGTATATATTATGTACCTACAAACACCCTAAAATAATAGGTCATATATTAATAGAATTCTTCCTCTTGGTTTTTCCTCCTCTATAAGTTGAACCTACAACATGTGAAAGAAGCAAAACAAAAAAAATGAGAGCCAATATTTAAAAAAAAATTATTTGTGCTTAAAAAGAATTTTAGGGTAACTTTATAAAACCTAAATCTATGGGCTTCACTCAATTTGATCCAAGGGTTTAGATTAAATCCTCCACATGAAAGTGGGAGGGGAATTTTTTAATTTTCAATTTATTTGTGACTTTTTGAATGGGTCTAAATTACTAGATAATTATTTAATCTTTTTAATTTAGGCTTATTTAATCCTTTCTCACCTAATATGCTAAATGTGTTATTTAATAAAATTGATTATAAATGAAACTTACATAATGATTAGTAAGTTAGTAAATAAAATATTTTGTTTTGTTTGAGCATAATAAAAATAGGGATTTCTAAATAAACTTTGATACAAAATGATTATATATTTAATTAAATCATATCTGTCTCATTTAATTCTTATCTTTAAATCTTTTTGATGAGAAGACTTTATTAAATTATTATGCAATGATAACTTAAAATTGAATTATATAAATTTTATTAAGTTAAGAGTTATTTCTTCTCAACTGGGTTATATTAAAGTGTATTAAAACATATTTAATTATAATATATTTATTTGAAATATTTTAAAATAACATTTATTAATTGTTTAGCGAAACATTTTAAAGAAACTAGGTTTTTAATATTCAATTAATTTATATGATTGTTTAGTGAAATCTTAGTAGTGAAGTGAGAGTAGTTAAAATTAATGATGTACGGAATTATCCTATTTATATGAATAATGTAGTTTCAATAGTTTTTTTCAGTTTGTTAGCATTTTTATGGGTTTTATTTAGATGAATTTTTTTGGGTGTTACAAGATGTACCAAAAACAATCCTAGACTCTTAGGCATCCAGACCCCTAATGCACCAAGTTTTTTCACCTAGACACTAGCACAACCCTTTATACACTATCAAATAATACTTATGAATTATAGACCATGATAATATCCCTTACCTATTTTATCCTATAATGAACATATTTCCATTTCTCAAGACACGTTAGGGTCAACCTAGACTTATTCGACAACTGGAAAAACCCCCATATTAGTATATATACACCATTTTTATCCCTTTACACACTAGATGGAAATCATATAAAAATACACTAAACCAAGCTTACAAACAAGTTGTGAAAATCAAGGTCATTGATACCTATTTTGACCTACTTATGCATATAACCATCTTAAATAATCCTAAGTTCATATTACTTAGATTTAGAGTTTCGAGTCATACTCAAAACACTCAATCTAAAACTCATATTAGAATTCACTTGTAATTGCACTAGAACTTAGATTGGGAGAACTACATTGGTATTTATCCCCTCTCAAGGTGTTATTATGTAGAAAAATCTCAACACAATAAGGTGTTGAGGTCATGTACAAACTATCCAACTAACATCACACTTTATCTACTTATGCTCTTCAAATAACCTAACAATATGGAGGTCTAGGGTTTCATTTATTAATTAGTCATAAATAGGTCATAGATAGCAAATCAAGGTTAGTCTATTGTAACATCCCCATTGGGATCTACCTATAAATATGTGATTTTTTAAAATTTAATCATAAATAATTTAAGCAGATTACACCATGAGAATCTAGTCAGAGATCATATAAATAATTTAAGTGTGACACTATAAATGAAGCATACTACATCATAAATCATTTATTGGTATTATCATGAGAATCAAATCATAATATAAATATATAAATTAATTACAATTAACCAGTCATAATTGATTACATGCCTACAACCACTACTATGAATGTACAATAAATATGTAATTATATTTCATCAAGATAATGTTTAAATAATACATATAATACAATATAATTTATATATAAAATATACAATAAATGAATGGTCTTTCATTCATGGATTAGTAGATAGTGATGGTGTGGGAAGACAGAGAGACAAGCTACTACCTATGTGGTATATGATTTCTAAAACTAAACATGTGGTGTATCATAGAAACCCATTCTATTGTAAGATATTACACACAAATATAAATCATAGTCATTAAATGAAAATGTTTCACTTATGAGTTTGGCCAAAGTTTCAAAAATAATAATGATATATGGATGAGTCAAAATTCATACACACCACTTGATCAAATTACCTTCATATGGCATTGTGATGCTAGTAAGATAGTGAAGTCCATGTCACCACTTACTTAGTATCAACAATGAGAGAGTTGGTTAATATAATATTACTGATAGATTCACATAATTTACATCCTACTATAAATCATATCACATAACATCCTAAGCATAGGATAATATAACAACATACATTTATTCCATTAAACACATGAATTAATCTCACATTGTTGTCTATCTCATAATATAAATAATGACTATAATTTATACCACCTAAGTAGAATACACATTTAACTACAGTTTTTAATTACTATATGTAATTTCCAAATAAAATGCACCCCATGACAACCCATATTATCAGAGTCTAGTGTTCTTAATCATATTACTAGTGACCACAACCAATCACAATAAATTAGTACAAATTAAAGGAAATATAAGATTTTGTTCAAACAACTAGTTATCTTTTAATAGTCAAAAGGTCTATAACTTAACTATGTTTTGTATAAACATGAATTTACACTTGGTTAGAAAATTATATTTATGTTGACATAGTTTCTTAATTCTTGGAGTCTCGTGGCTAATTATTTTATGTTTATTAACAAACTTAGAGGTATACAACCTGATACACCCATATTCATTATACACGTATAATAATTCCTAAATTTTCATATAAATATATTTCCTTAATATATTTGGATATGTTTTAAAGATGGAGAAGGTCCTTTATGGTTCTCAACCAATTAATTGGTTAATATAACCTTATTTATAAGTTATTACTAATCCTAATAATATTTCCATAATATTAAGGAAAAATCAATTATATTAATGGGAAATAACAATTTTAGCCTAAATATCCAATACCATTTGAACATGCAAGATAGATAAGATGACTTCTATTAATTCTTTTACATTGACTCTGCTAGGTGAATATTTTGTCATCAACTAAGTGAAGGCAAAATGGGCATATCAACCATAGCATAATGAGATAAATATCTCCTCTCAGCAAGGGGAGGCTCCCTATAAACTATAATATATTAATATAAATTGAAAATAGACTCAGGGGTGAGATCATACCATCCATCTCTCTTTTTTTAGAGATGATGTTCACAAGGCAAAGGAAAATTCCTATATAATAACTGAAAGAAATCCTCTTCTTTCAAAAATGATGCCCAGTAAACAATAGGAAAACTTCTTGGGTAGTAACTAGATCCACAAGAAACCCATGAAAGCACAAAGTCTTTCATTGCTTCTCTCACTGATTTAGGACAAATAAAACTGTAGAATTAAGTGCAACTCAAAGTCTCCACTGAAAACCACAACAGAGTACAATATCACAAAGGATAAAAGTATTATAAATCCTTTCTAATACGCTTTTCACCAAAACATAAGAAACACAAACTAAAGGTAATTATAGCAACACAAAGTCTTCATAATCAACTTCAGAATATCTTCTCGATAATTTCCACACACTCTACTTATTTAATCAAATAGATGAGATATTATTAGGAAAAATGACATAAAAAAATTCCCTAAATAACACAAGTCATTACAATGCAAATTTTGAAAAGTAACCTGCTTTCTCATTCATTTAAGAAAATATGATTTACAATCTGAGCTCAAAGTCTCAAAAGGCATCTCAATTTTGGCAGGGTTTTTTGATTCTGATCACCAAAAGATATATCTTACAGAAGAGGCTCTCTTTATATATATAGAGAAGCCTTGAAGATTTAGGAAAGACTAAAATATTCTAACCTAGTCAAAGATAGAAGTCTTTGTTGACTTTGGACTTTCCATATTTTTACATGTAATTACACATGACAAAAGTACATGTGCAAATGTCAAAAGTGGTTACAAAATTGCATTTGAAAAAAAGGAAAAATCAATGGAAAGTTGATTCGATTTGTAGCTCCATATTTCTTTATATGAGCATCGTACATGGTGATAGCTTCTTATATCTTGATACTATCTGGAGTAACAATATTCTTGAAAATCATCTTCACCCTGACTATGGTATCTTTCACTACTGTGCCCAATTTTACATGACTAGTTAACCTAGTTTTTAGATTATCTGGAGTTAACTAATTATTTACTATATTATCCACAGAGGCCACCAAGAATGGTTTATCTTCAAATTCCTTTCGGAACATACCTCTGAATTCTTGAACTATTTCTTTTGCTATAATGAATTGGTTGTCTTGTGATGTAAGCTTGCAAGATATCTCCTCTAACTTGTGTAACAAACTGATGTGACTTTATTCACTGAGGTCTTTTGATGATTCGAGGTCGCTGATCAATTCCTTAATCACCTGACTCCTATATATCAATGCTTCTTTTATCTTAGTATAAGAGTCTCTATTAACAATGAAGCCATTTGATACTAGGGTGATTATTTTCAACTCCTTCATATACACCCACTTACCAAGATACTTTTTTATGCTTTCAATATCTTGAGAAATGATATTGATAAAGTCATCTAATTCTGCTCTCACTTTCTTCATCTTACCAATTTTCTTAGACAACTCTGTGAGAAAGGAAATTCCTTGTGTATGCATCTTGTCCAAGTACTCTTCAAGTACTTTCCCCTTGAGATAGGTCTTTTCTACTTTCTGAATCATGGGGTTTTCGAAGGAGATAGCCTCTGGAGTTACTATTTATGGAGTGAAAGTTATTCTCCTTATTACCGTAGTTAGTTTCTCCACCATTGCTTTATAATGGTCCTTCATCTCTCTTTCTCTGTCAAACTTCTGAACCAAGATGTCCATAGCTGACTGCATATCGCTCTTAGCACTTTCATGAGTTATCTTACCTAACTCAATTTGAGAGATAGAGTAATCATTTACATCAAAATTGTCAAGAGTTGCATCATATGGAGGTTTTTCTATTTCTAAAAATTCATGCCCTTTATCCTCAATCATCTTTGATAGAATTTTTGGCTTTTTGGGAGTCTTGACTTTGGTTGAAACCATTTTAGTGAAATCAAAGTCATCTGGGGAAATGGCCTATTTTTTCATTTTAGGCATATAAGTCAACAACCAAGGTGAGAGGGTAGAAGTAATTACATTAGTGTCAGTCTCCATAGTTGGTGTTACTAGATTTGCACCTACATTGATGGTGGAAACAATGGGTAGAGTATCAGTTACAACTGTACCTACTATTCAATGATCGAAGACAAAACTATCTCTGATATCAAAAGATGGAGATGAGAAACTAGGGATTGACCCTGAGGAATGAAGAACATATCTAGAAGCACCTTGAGGGTCATCAAAAATAATTTTGGAAGGAGAGGCAGCTCCAAAAGAGGGAATACTGATTGGAGAAATAGGTGAAGGAGTTGTAATAGGTGAGTTAGGTGGGGAAGAAGAAATTCATGTGTCTGGCTATACACCTGCTTGTGGAGATAGAGTTTCCTTTTCTTGTTCATTTGTGGGCCTATCATTAGTCTCCATTTGCTCTAATATTGGTTCTCTAGTACATTTCTTTTCAACCTCCATGTCTGTTGTTCTTGGTTCTTTTTCTACAACTTGCGACTTCTTTTTCATGAAGACGATCTTAGGCTTATGTGGCTTATTAGAAGCAGGGACATCACTTTTATTATTCATCCTATTTTCTACTCTTCTCCTTATTTCATCTTGAAATTCAGATTTTGATCTTGTGATGAACTCTTTTAAGGTGATTCCCTTATTTGCTAACCAATCATTTGTGTTTGTCAATATTGGTTTGAACCTTTTCCTCAAAGAAGTCAACTCCTTCTAAGACCATTGGATTAGGGGAAGAGGGGTATTAGTGATATATTTAGCATGGTATTTATTGTTGATCAAATCCCCATCATCCACTAGATTTTTAGGAATATCAGCAAGTCTGATATATTCTATCTGTTCAAGAGACAATCTACTATAGTCCATTTTTTTGATGTCTTCTGCAGTCCTCAAATCAACCCAAACATCTTTGATCATATGCTCATGAAACTAGGTCTTCCTTCTGATTATATCCTTTACACCTTTGTAGTCAAAGTTTGGTCTCCTTTTGAAATGCTTCATGGTTACGAGTTGCATTTCAGTCTCCATAACTCTAGCTTTTCCAGCGGTCAATACTAAGAACCTGCCAATTTCAATCGAGAACCTGAAATTGGGTTTCTTGAGTTTCATCTGCTTATTATGTACGATGATTATTTGCCAACACAGTTCCATCAAAACCAATTTGTCTAAAGGGAATCTTGGGAGCATATAAGGATGATCTTTGAAAAATCTAACCCATAAATAAGAAAAAGAAGGGAAATACAAGAACATACATCTGAAGTCATTCACAACTGTCAAGGCTTCATCTGACACTCTTTTATGTTCTAATTGGGGATCAAAGAGACAGAAAAATACTATGAAGAAAGCATCATTTACCCTTCTAAAATGATAAATAGAACCCTTCAATGTCAACTAAGGGTAATATTGATATATCAGGGTTACTCTCATGTCTCCTTGTGATGTTAGACCTGGGAAGGTTCTCATTGATGCTACAATATACACTAGGTATGATGTCATGTAGAATTTGGAGGTAGTGGATACTTTCATTAGTTGCTCATGTAGAGCATTGCTGATTTTTTCTCTCCAAAAAATAACTTGTTTGCTTTGGAGAATTATCGTAATAAAGGGGTACATCCATTTGTGAAATAGTGAAGAAGAAGATAAACCTCTTACCCTACTGAGAAGGGTGATCAAGTGATGGACTTCTTCTATGAAATCACTCCTAAGAAAGTTTCATGGCCATCTTGACAAGTTTGCCCTTGGAGTATTGAGCCATTTATTATTGATTACTTTCTTCGATCTTTTAGGATCTTTGTCATATTCCCTTTGTGCTTCAATGAAATCAAGTTTTAATACTTTAGTAGCAGGAGGGCACATGAACACCTTGTCAGTGAATTTAGAGCTAGTCTGATCACCATATTACCATTAGCATCTAACACAACCCTAGTGTCCTTATTGTAGAACTAAGCGCACTAGAGAATAAACTCAATGTTCTGAGTAGCTATAGGAAAGGAGGAGACCAAATGAATATTGATCTCGATTATCTTCTTCATTTCATGGCTGGGATTGATTGATTTAGTTCTTTCTATGAACTCAACCATATCCACGTGACCAATCTCTTATCCCTAATGTCGTTAACATTAGAAGTAACTGAGGTGATTGGAAAAACACCTTAATAATTATACTTCATCATCCTCAACTTTTTTAGAGAAACCTCAGTCATCTAAAAGGGCTTTCATCAAATGGATGTTGATGAAGAAGAATCCTTGAGAGAAACTACAACAAGAATCATGATCATGCAATCAGAGGAAAAATGGGCAATCTAGGAAAATTACATGTTGGTGACCATGACCATAGGAACTTTTTTGAAAGGCCTAAGGCACGAGTAGGATGGAAAGTTAAAGGGAAGTGGGATCAAAAAAACCAAAATTCAAAATTTCCCTGAGTTAGGAAAATTTAAGGAAATGCATGTAGGGGTGGCAAAAATTTCCACCCTTACATGTGAGGGAAAGTATTTATGCATAGGCGGCAATTTTTGCCACTGATGTGTGTGATCATCGTGTAGGGATGGAAAAATTACCACCTCTACAAATGGGGGAAACATGTGTAAGGGTAGTGAAAATCACCACTCTTGCACGAATGCAAAGGATTATGTAATGGTGGCAATTTTTTTAGCCCTTACATGGGTTCATTTAATTTGTGTAGTGGCAGCAAAAATCAATGCCATTATGCCAGTCAATGGATTTTTTGGATTTTTAGATCTTTCAAGTTTTTGAGGGTTAGAGAGAGGAGAGAGAGAAAAAAAGGGAGAAATAAAACTTAAACAAGAAAAAGAGTAAAACCTGACATTGAAGGAAAGAAAAAACCAAAACCTAGAAACAAAACAGAATAATGCAAAACCCTACATGGAAAATTGAAATTTCACACTTAAAGCTAGGAAAATTACAATCCTACTCATTTGCATGGTCGAATAGATGCAAGGAGGAGGAGAAGACAAGAGGGAATGATTCAAATAAGGTGAAAATGGCATTAAAAGGGTGAAAATTGATGCCAACCACTCAGTGCACATGGCCATAAATGTTACACATGAAAAATGAGATGTGTAGGGGCGCTAAAAATTTCCACCTTTGCATAAATGGTGGAAGAAAGATGCAAGAGTGGTAAAAATCATCGCTCCTACATGAGGAGTGCAAGGGCAGTGATTTTTACTACTCTTATATGGAAACATGTAAGGTTGATGAAAATCATTGCCTTTACACCTTTCTTCCAACAAAATACAAGGGTGGTAAAGAATGTTGCTCTTGCATGTAAATGAAAAATAACATGTAAGGGTGGCATTTTTTATTGCCTTTGCATGTAAATTAAAAACACTAACTCCTGATAATTTATCAAAAACTTGATGTTCTGATTGTATCAAGACCGCAACAAATTTCAGATTTCTTAAGAAGTAACAAGGGAAAGTTATGAGATTTTCAAAGAGTTAGTCGACTACACTTGAGATCAAGAGAATCTTGTCTTGAATGATGAAGTTAGAGTGAAATAGACAAGTTTCATAGGGGTTGTTCTAAAAATGAGCGTAGTTGATTTTGGGAACAATAGTTGGCTCCTATTGGGGAACTTCCATTGATTAAATCTTGAAATGATCAACGAGAGCAGAAACTAGTCACTAAGTGCCTTAATCCATGCCATTGGGCCACAGAGTCAAGCTAAGAAATAAAAAGACACAAAAAACCAATCAAAAATAAATAACCTAAGACTATACAAAAGTACAAATGAACTCATATAATACTTTAAGGATTGAAGTATTTCAGATGTTGCCCACCGTGAGGCAGTGAGAATGGTGTTCCATCTAGATATCCTAGCAAGAAGCTATTTTCACCATAGACATGATGAATGGTAAATGGACCTCTCCATAAACAATCAAATTTGATGTGCATTCCTTTCAGTTCTCTCCTCTTGTCCCATAACAAGACTTGAACTCCAATTTGAAAATCATGAATCCTTGCTCTTTTGTCAAAGAGTTTTGTTACCTAATTTGATGTTCAATAATCTAGTCCACTACCATGGTTCACTACTCATTTAGTTCAGTTAGGCACATGATCATTTTGTCAATATAATTTTCAAAAGTTTGATCTTCAATTGCCTTTGCAAATTCAGTGCTGGTAGTTCCAAAGTGATCAGTATCTCCACGTTCAAACTATACAAGAGTTGAAATGGTAACATACCTATTGCCCTCTTAGGTCTAATCATGTCTACCCACAAAGCATTGAACAATGATTTATGCCAAGTTCTCTGATTATTATCTACTAGTTTCTAGATAATATTAACTAGATTTTTGTTTCTTGATTCTACTTGACCATTTCCTTGCAGATAATAGTCGAAGGAGTGGGAAAGAATAATCCCATAATGGTAACAAAACTTAGTAACCTCAGAAGAAAAGAAACAAGCATCATTATCTATTACAATCTTAGTTGGGACCCCAAATTAGGAGATGATATTTTTAGTAAGGAAATTACATACCACTTTTGAAGTAGCATGCTTAGTTGGAATGGCTTCCACCCATTTGGTAAAATAGTCTATCACAGTAAGAACATAGTCATGTCCAACACTTAAATATGGGTTCATGGTGCCAATGAAATCGATACCCTATTGTTGAAATGGTTCTTCAATTACTACTGGCTTGAGGTGTAATGCGACCAATTTAGGTTTTCCAACGAACTGTTGACATAATTCACACCTACGTACCCAAGTGTATGTATCTTGGAATAGTGTAGGCCAATAGTATCTATCTTATATAATCTTGTGAGCCATCACTGGTACATAAAAATGTCTTCCACAATCTAAATTATGGAAGGACTCTAATAATTTACTTTATTCCACCTTATCGATGCAACGAAGAAACACCCCCTCAAGGTTTTTTTTTACAAACCATTGCCCCATAAGACATAGTTAGCATCCTTTAATTTAACATTCCATTTTTATTTATAGGATAGATGGGTGGGACACTCACCATAGGTAAGAAAATGAGTGATATTGGAATACCACTCATCAGTAGTGGTGACAAATAGAACTACAAGCATGTCTTCAACCTTGATTCCTTCATTTCCTATTTCCTTTGGTATGTTATCAACAATCAATTGGCAGAGACCTTTTCCCCACATGAGCTTGGTAGGTTTGATATCAAGATCAAACTCCTAAATCTTATCAATCTAATTGCCCCTTTTAGTGCCAAACTCTTGTTGAGTTAGAATAGACTTCACTGTTATATCAAGCACCATAATGATAGTATGTGAATTCAGGGTATAGAATATGAAATACTTTACTGCCTTGACCACAACATAAGCATGCTTTTCCATGTTCAAATATTTCAATTCATGAGCTTTGGGAGGATAGCTTATAAATGATATTGGAGACTCCACACCTTTATTTTGTTGGACCAAAATGGATGAAAGTGTATGTTCAAAAGTTTAGATGTATACTATGAAATCTTTGGTATAATCTAGGCAAACTAGGATTGGGGCATGGGCGATCACTTTCTTGATATCTTCAAATGCTGACTTGCCTTCTATAGTCTAATGAAAAGTGGCTTTACCCTTCATCATGTTGATAATGTGGTGAGTCTTCTTTATGAATTCTAGAATGAATCTCTATAGAAAATTCACCTTTCCAAAGAAAGAATGAACTGCCATCTTACTAGCAGGAAGAGTAAGATTTTGGATAGATCGGACTCTTTTTGAGTCAATTTTTATACCTTCTCAGGATACAGTGTGACCAATAAGTTTACCTTCTGTAACCCCAAAAATTGACTTCTTAGGATTAAGAGAAATACCATTTTGCTGACATCATTCCAACACTTATTATAAATGATGCACATGATCAGGATGATGTTTAGAAAAAATGGTCAAGTCATCAAGATATATTATGATAAAATTCCCTATTATGTCTCTAAAGGCAAGATCCATTGCTCTCTGGAAGGTGACACCATCATTGATCAGACCAAAAGGCATTTGGTGATATGCAAAAGTACCCCTGGTGTAGTGAAAGTGGTTTTATGTTGGTCTACTTCATTGACTTCCACTTGACTGTACTCAGAAAAACCATCTAACATTGATAACATTTTTGAACCAGTCATTATTTGCAATACTTGATCCATGATGGGTAAGGGATAGTTATCTTTTAAATAAGATTGATTTAAGTTTTTAAAATCAACACAGATACAAATTTCTCCATTCTTTTCCTCACCAGGACTATGTTAGCATTCCATGTGGAATGGTGGATTGGGAAAAGAATTCTTTTATTCATCATTTTTTGGATCTCAAAAAGGATAGTACCTGATATTTTGGGGTTGTATTGCATTTGCTTTTGCTTATAAGGCAATGACCCAACTTTAAGAGGAATTTCATGCCAAATTTCTTCAGAGCTAAGGGACTTCAGATCATCATAAGAATATGCCAAAACATCAATGTAATGGTGAAGAAGAGTAATGAATTTGAGCTTTTCATTAAAAGTGCAATAATTCCCAATGTTGATCGTTTTGGGATTTTTAGTTGTACTCAAATTCACTTGATCAAATTCCTTGGAGGAACTTGAATCCATTTGTTGTTGTTTGACATACCTTTCATTCTTATCAAATAACTTTTCAAGAGAAACCAAAACTTTTAGAATTTTATTCCCTTTGAGTTGAAAAAACTCTTCACCAATTTTTGAATTTATTTTGGGAACTAATTCCTATGGTGAAGATTCGCTACCTTCAAAATAAAGCTTCTCAAAGTTGTCCATCATTTCCAGAAAAGCAATGATTTGATTGTCATCATTAAACAGCTACCAGTGATTAGCATTATCAGGTACACTTGGTCAAAAGACTAGCTCAATAGTGTACTTGTCCCCTTTGAAATCCTTATGGGGAACCATAAGGGTTACAGAGACCGCCAATGAATCTATATGATCATTAAATTCTCTCATCACAACATAAATATTGAAAGCATAAAAAATTTCAATATAATCCCATACTAGATTTCAATAATATTGCAATCTTTCATTTTTGGTTTGGTACAGGTTCCTTCCCTAATAAACTACTAGTTCAACATCTCCCCGGGCATGAAAAATCTTAATACCTTTAGTGTAACCATATTTTAATCTGAGGAGCAAAGACTCATACTTGATAGTGTTGTTGGTATTGTTAAATTGTAACTTATACAAATAAAGAAAATTTTCTCCTTGAGGGGATATCAAGACAATTCTAGCTCTAGAATTGATAGAAGAGTAGCTACCATCAAATTCTAGAATCTAGACATCATTAAAATTTGATCTTTTCAAAGATTTCTCTTCGTTACTAAAGGAAGATCCTTTGTTATATGAATTTTGCTGTAACAATTCTTCTAATTTTCTATCTGAATTGTCACTTAAATAAATTTCATCTGATGAGCTAAAAAAATCTTTAGTGGTCAAAAAATAGTTACCCATTCCTGATGATTCAAATAAAATTTGAGCTTCAGGGTCTGACATTTGGGTGACAATATATTTTGACTCTTTTTCTCAGGAAGCAATTTTTTCATGACGCCTTTAATAGATCCTTGCTTTAGACAAATCGATATTCAACTCTCCACCTACATCTTTGGAAAAATTTCGTTCGAGCAGGATGCCATAGGAAGCTGGAACATTGGCCACCAAGACTGTCATTTTGATCCTTTTATCTAGAAAAGCCATGAATGCAAATTAGGCATCTTTGATTTGACCCAAGAGTGGTACTTTCTTAATCTCTATGGAAAATCATCTACCAAAAGTCTTAGTTAAGGTAAGACTAAGAGAATCTGCTACCTTGGTGGGCATAACATTGTCAGAGGCTCTAGAGTCTATTATACAGTTACTTAATTTATGACCATTTATCAAAAGAGAAACATAGAAATGTTCTATTTTCCCAAGGGAAACAGGAGGAGTAGCGACAATATTATTCTGAGTGGATTTATTCTTTGAGGAATTAAGAGTCATCTTTGGAAAATCTTGTCCTGTAGGGATGGTTTTTTTATGTATCAACCAAACTATCAAACTGCTCAGGATTGGCTTGCAAGTACTCAACTTTAGTCATTTGAATCTTGGTCTTTCTAGCATGATCAGTTATATCAAATAATTAGAATGAACTAAAAATAGAAGAAGGAAGTACATCATCCTAATCTATATTGGGTGTGGCACTGGTCTGAGGAATAGAAGTAGAAGATACAGGATGGCTTGAGGTACTTACTTTCTTATTGGTCACCAGGGATTTTTATTGGAAAGGAAATGAAGCCCCCCGTGTAGCAATTGAGACTACTAGCTAAGGTTCTTCTCCCACCTTTCCTTTATTAGCTTGTTGAGTTGACTAATTTTAGGACTTGGTAATGATAGCATATGATCCATCAAACACTTCTCATTTTCTCTTAGCTTCATCTTGGTATTACAAAAAACTGATATTAGAGTCACCAACTATTTCTTCTTCTCCTTATGCAAAGAGATTAACATCATCCTCTTGGTCCAACTCAAGTTAGAAAGAGATATCATGTTTAGTTTCATGATAACTGACTGCTGATTTGATAGGTGTTGCTTTAATGGTGAGCTTCCCTTGTGTAGAAGGAAGATAGTTGGATTGTCCTTAATTTTTAGCAGTGCTACTTTGATATGAATGATTTGGAAATGGCATTCTTAGCATCTCTTGATAAGGGGAGTAGACATACCTTGCGATATTTTCCTTCTCATGGCTAGCAATTCATTTGTCAACTTTTGCACCATAGGTTCTATGGTGCTCATGGAATAAATTTTAGTAGATGAGGAAAATTTATTTTTATTAGAATCTTTTATGATCTTTCCTACTAGGATAAGATCATATTTAACCTCGGTAGCCAAATTTTGAGCTACAAAAAGATCTATAAGACCAGCCCGCCTCAATAGAAAACTTACTTCAGGAAGTTGAGAGTTGATGAAAAAGCACATAAGATTCTCTAGTGTTGGTTGAGTGATTATAGGAATTATGTTCCTCAGCTTATTGAGTTTACCAATGAAGTCTCACATGGGCTCATGGGCTTCCTTCTTCATTTTGTAAGCTAAGCCAACAAGGCATGTGCATCTTCAGTGGGTTTGAACCTAGCCTCAAACATGGCTTTGAGAGTGTTCCAGTTAATTATAGTTTGAGCCTAAAGGTGATAAAACCAATTTTTGATAGCACCTTGAAAAGTTTCTACAAACATTCTCACTGCTATATCTTCATATTCCACACCTATCACACCATAGGGTATGCAAAAAGCAGCAATATGCTCATCTAGATGGACATTCCCATCACCATAGAATTTGGAAAAATTCTTTCTCGAACTACGAGGTAGTTCATGTAAAGGTGGGGCTAGATTGAGAGGACCAAAAGAGTTTACCCAAGGACCTTGGGCTGCCATAATATGATGATTAAAGGGAGGGATAATAAATCTCAGTGGGGTAAGTATGGATAAAACTCTACTAGCACTAAGACTAAAAGCTTCGTTTAGTATTAGAAATCTGAAGTTGGTAGGAGGAAAAATCTTGATATGCTAGAGATGAGATGGTAGAGGAAAAATCTCAAAATTATTTCATCATACCAACTCGAATACAGGACCAATAATACCTTGAGCTCTCTGGCTTCACATGTATAATAGATTTGCAAGAGTGAAAAATGAAAAAGGATTGGAAATGCTCCAATTTGAAGCTTGAGGATCCAAAGTGCATGTTCATGTCCCTAGTAGAGTCACCAAAAGCTATTGGGTAAATATTTTATCATCAACTAACTAAAGGCAAAATGGGCATATTAACTACAACATAATGAGATAAATCTCTCCTCTCAGCAAGGGGAGGCTCCCTATAAACTACAATATACTACTATAAACTAAAAATAGACTCAAGGGTGAGATCATACCATCCATCTCTCTTTTTTCAGAGATGATGTTCACAAGGCAAAGGAAAATTCCTGTGTAATAACTAAAACCAATCTTCTTCTTTTAGAAATTATGTGTAGTAAATAGTAGGAAAACTTCCTGGGTAGTAACTGGATCCACAAAAAACCCATGAAAGCATAAAGTCTTTCATTGCTTCTCTTACTGATTTAGGACTAATAAAATTATAGAATGAAGTGCATTTCAAAGTCTCCACTGAAAACCACAATAGAGTATAAGATCATAAAAGATAAAATTAGTACAAATCCTTTATAATATCCTTTTCACCAAAACATAAGAAACACAAACTAAAGGTAATTATAGCAGCACAAAGTCTTCATAATCAACTTTAGAACATCTTTTCGATAATTTCCACACACTCTGCTTATTAAATCAAATAGATGAGATATTATTAGGAAAAATGACATAAGGAAAATTCCCTAAATAACACAAGTCATTCCAATGCAAAGTTTGAAAAGTAACCCATTTTCTCATCCATTCAATAAAATATGAATTACAATCTGAGCTCAAAGTCTCAAAAGGCATCTCAATTTTGGTAGAGTTGTTTTCTTCTAATCACCAAAAGATATATCGTACAAAAGAGGCTCTCTTTATATATATAGAAGCCTTGAAGATTTAAGAAAGATTTAAATATTCTGACCTAGTCAAAGATAGAAGTCTTTGTTGACTTTGGACTTTCCATATTTTTACATGTAATCACACATGACAAAAGTACATGTGCAAATGTCCAAAGCAATTACAAAAGTGCATTTGAAAAAAAGGAAATTAATCAATAGAAAGTTGATTCAATTTGTAGCTCCATATTTCTTTATATGAGCATCATACATGGTGATAGCTTCTTGTATCCTGATATTATCTAGAGTAACAATATTCTTGAAAATCATCTTCACCTTGACTATGGTATCCTTCACTACTATGACCAATTTTTCATGACTAGTTAACCTAGTTTTTAGATTATCCAGAGTTAACTGATTATCCAGTATATTATCCATGGAGGGCACTGAGAATTATTTATCTTGAAATTCCTTTCAAAACATACCTTTGAATTCCTAAACTATTTCTTCTGCTATAATGAAATGGTTGTCTTGTGATGTAAGATTGCAAGGCAGCTCATCTAGCTTGTGTAACAAACTGATGTCACTTTGTTCACTAAGGTCTTTTGATTATTCAAGGTCGATGATCAATTCCTTAAGCACCTAACTCCTATATATCAATGCTTTTTTTTATCTCAGTATAAGAGTCTCTATTAACAATGATGCCAATTGATACTAGGGTGCTTATTTTCAACTTCTTCATATCCACCCACTTATTAAGATACTTTTTTATGCTTTTTATATCTTGAGAAATGATATTGATAAGGTAATCTAATTCTTCTCTCACTTTCTTCATCTTATCCATTTTCTCAGACAACTCTGTGAGCAAGGAAATTCCTTGTGTATGCATCTTTTCCAAGTACTCTTCAAGTACTTTCCCCTTGAGATAGGTCTTTTCTACTTTCTGAATCATGGGGTTTTCGAAGGAGATAGCCTCTGGAGTTACTATTTATGGAGTGAAAGTTATTCTCCTTATTATCATAGTCAGTTGTTCCACCATTGCTTTATAATGGTCCTTCATCTCTCTTTCTCTGTCAAACTTCTGAACCAAGATGTCCATAGCTGACTGCATATCGCTCTTAGCACTTTCATGAGTTATCTTACCTAACTCAATTTGAGAGATAGAGTAATCATTTACATCAAAATTGTCAAGAGTTGCATCATATGGAGGTTTTTCTATTTCTAAAAATTCATGCCCTTTATCCTCAATCATCTTTGATAGACTTTTTGGCTTTTTGGGAGTCTTGAATTTGGCTAAAACCATTTTAGTGAACTCAAAGTCATCTAGGGAAATGGCCTCTTTTTTCATTTTAGGTGTATAAGTCAACAACCAAGGTGAGAGGGCAGAAGTAGTTATATTAGTATCAATCTTTGTAGTTGTCGTTATTGGAGTTGCACCTGCACCAGTGATGGAAATAATGGGTGGAGTATCAATTAGAAATGCACCTACTATTGAATGATTGAAGGTAGATTTATCTCTGATGTCAAAAGAAAGAAATGACAAACTGGGGATTGACCCTAAGGAATGAAGAACATCCCTAGAAGTAGCTTAAGGGTCATCAAAAATAATTTTGGAAGGAGAAGTAGCTATAGAAGAGGGAATACTGATTGGATAAATAGGTGAAGGAGTTATAATGGGTGAATTAGGTAGGGAAGAAGAAATTCTTATGTCTTGATATACGCCTGCTTGTGGAGACAAAGTTTACTTTTCTTTTTGATCCATGGGCCTATCATTAGTCTTCATTTTCTTCACTATTGGTTCTCTATCACTTTGCTTTTCAACCTCCATGTCTATTGTTCCTATTTCCTTTTCTACAACTTGTGACTTCTTTGTCATGAAGAGGATCCTAGGCTTATGTGGCTTATCAGAAGCAAGGACATCACTTTTATTCTTCATCTTATTTTATGCCCTTCTTGTTTCTTCTTGAAATTCAGTTTTTGATCCTGTGATGAAATATTTTAAGGTGATTCCCTCATTTGCTAACTAATCATTGGTGTTTGCCAATATTGGTTCGAACCTTTTCCTTAAAGAAGTCAACTCCTTTTGAGACCATTAGATTTGGGGAAGAGGGGTATTAGTGATGTGTTCAACATGGTATTTATATTTGATCAAATTTCCATCATCCACTAGATTTTTAGGAATATCAATGAGTCTTAGATAATCTATCTATTCAAGAGACAATCTACTATAGTCCATTTTTCTAATGTCTTCTATAGTCCTCAAATCAACCCAAACATCTTTGATCATAGGTTCGTGAAATAGGGTCTTCCTTTTGATTATATCCTTTCACCTCTGTAGTCAAAGTTTGGTCTCCTTTTGAAATGCTTCATGGTTACGAGTTGCATTTCAGTCTCCATAACTCTAGCTTTTCTAATGGTCAATACTAAGAACCTTCCAATTTCAATTGGGAACCTGAAATTGGGTTTTTTGAGTTCCATTTGCTTATTGTGTACGATGATTATTTGACTACACATCTCCATCAAGACCAATTTTTTTGAAGGGAATCTTGGGAGAATATAAGGATGACTTTGGAAAAATCCAACTCATAGATAAGAAAAAGAAGTGAACTATGAGAATATACATCCGAAGTCATTCACAACTATCCAAGCTTCGTCTGACACTCTTTTCTATTCTAATTAGGGATCAAAGAGACACAAAAATACTATGAATAAAACATCATTTACCCTTATAAAATGATGGATAGAACCCTTCAATGTCAACTGAGGGTAATATTGATATACCGAGGTTACTCTCCTATCTCCTTCTGATGTTAGACCTAAAAAGGTTCTCATTGACGCTATAACATACACTAGGTATGATGTCATGTAGAATTTCGAAGTAGTGGATACTTTCATCAATTTCTCATGCAGATCATTACTAATTTTTACTCCCTAGAAAATAACTTGTTTGCCTTGGAGAATTATCTTAATAAAGGGGTACATACACTCATGAAATAATGAGGAAGAAGTTAAACCTCTTACCCTATTGAGAAGGGTGATCAGGTCACCGACTTCTTCTATGAAATCACTCCTGGGAAAGTTTCATTGCCATTTTGACAAGTTCATCCTTGGAGTCTTGAGCCATCTATTATTGATTAATTTCTTCACTCTTTTAGGATCTTTGTAATATTACCTTTGTGCTTCAATGAAATCAAGTTTTAATACTTCAGTAGTGGGAGTGAACATGAACACCTTGTCGATGAATTCAGAGTCCAGTCTGATCACCACATTACCACCAACATCTAACATAGCCCTAGTATCCTTATTATAGAACTAAGTACACTAGAGAATGAACTCAGTATTGTGAGTGGATACAGGGAAAGAGGAGACTAGGTGAATATTTCTCTCGATTATCTTCTTCATTTCATGGCTAAGATTGCTTGATTTGGTTCTTTCCATGAACTCAACCATATCTACATGACCAATCTCTGTATGCCTAATGTCATCAACATTAGAAGTAACTAAGGTGATTTGAAAAAGACTTTGATACTTTTAATTCATCATCTTCAACTTTTTCAAAGAAACCTCAGTCATCTAGAAGGGCTTTCATCAAATAGATGTTGATGAAGAAGGATCCTTGACAATAAGAATCATGATCATGCAATTAAGGGAAAATTGGGCAATTTGGGGAAACTACATGTTGGTGACCATGACCATAGGAATGTGCTTGAAATGGCTAAGGTGCGAGCAATATATAAATTCAAAGGGAAGCGGGCTCAGAAAAATAAAAATTTAAAATTTCCTAGAGTTAGGAAAATATGAGGAAATGCATGTAGGGGCAGCAAAAATTGCCACCCTTGCATGTGAGGGAAAGTCTTTGTGCATAGGTGGAAATTTTTGTTTCCATTGCGTGTGATCATCATGCAAGTTTGGTAAAAATTTCCACCTTTCCACATGGGGGAAACTTGTGTAAGGGCAGTGAAAATCACCGCCCTTGTATGAATACAAAGGATTGTGTAATGGTGGCAATTTTTGCCACCCTTACATGGGTTTATTTGGTTTTCTATAGTGGTAGAAAAAATTGATGCCATTATGCTAGTCCATGGCTTTTTTGTATTTTTAGGTCTTCCAAGTTTTTAAGGGGGAGAGAGAGGAGAGAGAAAGAAAAAAAGGAGAAATAAAAGCTAAACAAGAAAAAGATAAAAACTTGACATTGAAGGAAAGAAAATAAAACAAAAAATAAAATAAAAACTTGGAAACAAAAGAGAAGAATGCAAAACCCTACCTGGAAAATTGAAATCTCATGCTTGAAGCCAAAAAAATTGTAATCCTACTCATTCACGTGGTCGACCAAATGTAGGGAGGAGGAGCAGACAAGATGGAATGATTTAAATGAGGTGAAAATGGCATTAAAAGGGTGAAAATTGATGCCAACCACTCAGTGCATGTGACCATAAATGCCACACAAAAAAATTGAGATGTGCAGGGGTGGAAAAAATTGTTGCCTTTGCATGAATGGTACAAGAAAGACACAAGAGCATCAAAAATCACTGCTCCTGCATGAGGAGTACAAGGGTGGTGATTTTCACTGCTCTTGCATGGAAACATGTAAGGGTGGCAAAAATCATTACCTTTACACCTTTCTTCCAACAAAATGCAAGGGTGGCAAAAAATGCCAATCTTGCATGTAAATGAAAAACAACATGTAAGGGGAGCATTTTTTATTACCTTTGCATGTAAATGAAAAACACTAACTCCTGATAATTTATCAAAAACTTGACATTCTGATTATATCAAGACTACAATGAATTTCACATTTCTTAAGAAGTCATAATGAGGGAAAGTCATGATCTTTTCAAGGAGTTAGTCGACTACGCTCGAGATCAAGAGAAGCTTGTCTCGGACGATGAACTTATAGTGAAACAGACAAATTTCATAAGGGTTGTTCCAAAAAATGAGCGTAGCTAATTTTGGGAATAGCAGACTCTATTCATATTTAAATATATAATCATGTATAAGTCCATCCATATGAACACACATCCTAAAGTACATTTACAAATTACACACACACACACACACACACACACATCTGTGTGTGTGTGTAACTTGTAAATGTACTTTAGGATGTGTGTTC
>JARHVA010004050.1:170000-175000 GCA_037957365.1 Torreya grandis | reverse complement strand
AAATAAGACATAGGCAATAAGGGGTCTATATATTATCTATGTCAGGGTATAAACATTCAAGGGTTTATAGGAATCTACCCAAAGGTTTAAAAAATTCCAATATCTTTTTCACATCTATCATCACCATAAAAAACTATCATAAACAAATATATATATATATATATATGTTTAAGAATTGTCTTTTGTTTAACAAATAACCATGCTTGTTAGGATACCCATCATATCTGCATTCACAATAGAGGTCATTACTTGATTTTTTAAACTTATTTAAATGAATTATATGGATTCATAACCTCATTGACTATTGTAATCATCTCCATAAATCATTCACTCAAATATTCACCTGACTAGTCTTAAGGAATAGACTTATAACTTTTACAATGTGAATGTGAATACTAAATATGATACTCAATATGCCCCATAAAGCTTTTACTTATTTATAGGATTACTTACTTCTTTGAATGAAAATAGTTCTTTTACAATCAAGGCTCTCCCAATTGGGACTGCCCCTCAAGACCAAATATATCAATGGTAACTATAATAAAGTTAAGGAAAAAGGATTAGATATTACAACACAAAGTGACAATGTACCCAAACAAGGCACTCCTTGTATCAGTAGAAAATTTTCTCCTTGGATGAATATACACACTTACTTTGATTCACATTAATACCTCAAAACCTATGTTCACACTTTCCAATCTTCCTCTCCATATGATAATGGTCTGTGTCAAAAGAAGCAAACATTTTGTTTTCTTTCTTGACTGTGAGAGAGAGTACAAGGTTCTAATAATCTAATGATTGATAGGTTGAGTTATTTCACTCATATCATTCCCTTAGACCTTTATAATGATCATCACATCTCAATGGGATAATATCAAAGCCATCACCAAATTTACTTCACCAAATGTTTAGAAAACACAAATTCATTCCTAAACTCTAACTTATGATTCTCATTCAAACCTATAACACCATGCATTTACCAACCTATTTATGGCCTCAAGGCCCTACAATAATAAAGTACATGACTTAAAATAACTCAATGCAATTAAATAATACTAATACACATACTTTCATTCTTCTTTATTCCTTAGTTCACCAAAAACATTACAAATTTTATCCTTCTTGGGACTATATCATCTTTCTTGAAGACTTTCAAACAAGATTTGCATTCTCAAGCCATTATCCATCTTCTTGGAGATCACCTACCTCTCTTATATGCCTATCAACCTCTCCACACACGTAAAATCATTTTTATTTTCCAACTTTAAGGTTGGTTATTAGTTAGTTACCAAAACAAAGATTTCTCTCTACCAACCTTCAATGTGGGGTTTCCCCTTACTAAAATATACTTCTAACCTTATATCTTAGTCATACATGAGCTAGTACATATTTAACAAGGTTTATTGGCTCTTAGTACCTATATTATCTCTTGATAACCTTATTATCATGCTTGGGCCATTCTAAAATTAGTGTTAACATCTGAAAATTCAAATTACAATTTTGGAAGAAAAACCTCAAATTCAAATTTTAAGCCATCTCATAGCTTCCTAAGACCTTTAAGACCTTCATTAGACCTCTTATCATGTACTCTAACCTTGATCACTATATTTTTGAATAAATTTAACCCATTATATACTAAAACACACAATTAAGGTTTTCTTTCCTTGATGCTCTTACATCACTTTAATACTTGATTAACTCTTTTAGTTTGTCCATTAGTCTCTATGTGGTATGCAGTGCTAAAATTTAGTTATGTACCCAAAGCTAAATTCAAAGGCAACTAAAATTTAGATTTCATATTCACATTACAATCTAAAATAATCTTCTCTTGAAATCCATGAAACCTATAAACTTCCTTTATGAACCTATTCTCAAGGGTAGGTGCATCATCAGTCAAATTGCCTAGTATAAAATGAGCCGCCTTGGTTAGTTTGTCAACAACTACCAAGATCATATCATGCCTATTTTTTTTACATTGATAAAACTTGGAAAAATTCCATACTATCACCTTCCACTTACATTTTGGTATATCATGCAGATATAACACCCCAACTAGATGCACATGCTCAACTTTCACTCACTGACATTCTAGACAACATGACACATATTATACTATATATTTATTGATTGCCTTCTATAAATATAGTGGTATAAGCTATACCATGAGCTTGGTTACTCCTAGATGTCTTGAATATGGGGCATTGTATAGTTATTTTAGCATTATGATCCATAGATTGTCTTGATCTATCACATATATCATTTTATTATAACACAAAAGACCATCACTCTGAAATCTGAATCCTTATATCAAGGATTTTGAGCATTCTCAGACAATGCTTTTTTGACCTGATCATAAAATTCATCTCCTTGTGAGAATTCAATTACTCGATCCTTGAATATACTATTGATAGTAGATATAGATGTTTTGTACCTTATGCTACTTAGGTCATTAACTACTCTATTTTCCTTACCTTTGATACATCTGATGTGAAAATCACAATCAAACAAGAACTCAAGCTAGTGTTTCTAACCAGAATTTAAATTTGGTTGGGTAAAAATGTACTTGAGTCCTAATTTATCCATCTTGAGCTCAAAAGGTTTTAATAATAAGTAATTCTATGAAACATGTAATACATGCACAATTACAACAAGTTCCAAGTCATTAGGGGCATAATCAACCTCATAAGGCTTAATATTCATTTATTCACAAGCCACCACTACACCATCCTACATAAGGACTCCTCTTAGTCTATCCCTTCATGTATCTATGATCATTGAAAATTAACCATTGAGGTCAAGAGCTCTTAACATTAGTGTTGAAGTAATCCTTATTTTAAATTCCTAAAAATCTACTTCACACTTCTTTGACCAAACAAAACTATGGTTCTTCCATTGTAAATAATTAATTAGATTAGCTATCTTGGAATTTTTTTGAATGAGCTTCCTATAATAGTTTGATAATCTTAGGAAACTTCTTACCTCATGCACATTCGTAGGCACCAATCATTCCATAATGGTTATTATCTTTCATGGATCTACTAAGATACCATCTGTAGAGATAATATGTCCCAAATATTGGACTCTCTCTTGGAAAAATGCACACATAGATAGCTTGCCATATAGCTTGTGATTCCCAAACCATTGTAGAACCAGTTCCAAATGTTGAAGATGCTCCTCTTCATTCTTTGAGTATATAAGAATGTCATCCAAAAAAACCAAAATGAAGTGACCAAGGTAATCTCTAAACATGTTATTCATGAGATTAATTAATGTTTATAGAGAATTTGTCAACCCAAATGGTAACACTATAAACTCATAGTACCCATAACAAGTTGTGAATGTTGTCTTTTAAATATCCTCATCATGTATCCTCAATGGATTATATCCTTATCTAAGATTAATGTTAGAAAACATCATTGATCCCTACATTTTATTGAAAGTATCATCTATAAAAGTTATAAAATACCTCTTTTTGATAGTTTACTTGTTCAACATTCTATAATCAATGCAAAGTCAAAAAGTACCATCCTTCTTTTTAAGAAAGATAACTAGTGCACCCCATTGTGACATACTTGGCTTGATCAACTCCTTTGTTGATAATTCATGGAGTCCGACCTTCAATTCAACCAACTTAGTGGTTTATATCCTATATGGTGCCTTAGATTGAGGTTTTGAATCAGGTATGATATCAATAAAGAGATCTAGCTCACATCTAGGAGGCAAACCCAATAACTATTTTCAAAATACATCATGAAAATCTATAATAAATGGGTAATATTTGAGATATGGTTCCTTATTTACCTCCATTTCATTTATTTTAAATATAAATTCTTGACACCCTTTTTCTTGAGACCTCTTTAATTGCATTACATAAATCTGCCTAAGCCTCAACTCTCTCTTCTCACCCTAAATTTGTGTCTGATTTCTAACATCATCTAGACACTCAACCTTCTTCATGTATAAGTCAACCTTGGCCTTATGTTTTTCAAGCCATTTATTCCTAATTCACATCATATGACCCTAGGTTTTCTACATATAGATCCACTACTATTGTGAATTTAGGAAACTTAATCTCTACTTCAACTAAACACTTGTCAACCATGACTTTTGAGTCATTCCCATACTATACAAACCATGAATTTTCCATTACTCTGACTCTTATTATTTACTTACTAAGCATTATAGGAGATCTAAAACATTATATATCCCCTATATCTATCAAAATGGAAACTTGATGGTTAAATAAAATATTTTATAGATCTATAGTGTATACTTAAAATTTAGCTTGTTGATTATTGACTGCTACACAAATCAACTACTAGAAATTACCCTACTAAGGATTATTATCCTTTCCCTTTGACTTATCTTGAGTATAATCATGAGCATAATGGTAATCTCTAAAAATTAAACAACCTCCAAGTGGTCTATTCCTATCATTTTATTGGTTTTATTCAAAACCACCTTCAGAACCATTGCCCTATTTCTTGTTGCCTAAAACATTATTGAACTTGGCATTATGAATTTTGAATTGCTTTCTAGAGTCTCCACTCTTCTTTTTCTAATTATTCTTATTAAAGTTTGACTTATAATTTCCAACCATTTTCTTGAACATGTCCCTAGCATATAAAAGAGACTTTAACTTTTTTTCCTATCATGACCACCTTCTTGAAGACCTAGTCAATGGTAAAAGGTCCATGAACATTCATATCTCCACCAATCTGGGGTTTCAATCCCATGGTAAAATTTCTAATCTTGAACCTCTAATCTCCCTAATATTGAGGTATGTACTTCAAAATTTTGGTGAACTACTCCCATTACTCATTCACTAATAAGTCTCCTTACTTTAGATTCTAAAAATTTATGAGCTTCTAATCAAAATAAATTTATGGTAGCCACTGTGACCTAAATAATTCCACACATTAATCCAAAATAGTTGTGGTTGAGTTATGATTCATTTCTAACCTCTTATTAGACCACCACATAGTTGCCTCATTGACCAA
>JARHVA010004050.1:55000-165000 GCA_037957365.1 Torreya grandis | reverse complement strand
ATGGTTTCTCTATCATCCTTTAACATCTCCATCTACATCACCCTCTATGATGATGTTATTCATCCATCACACTCTAAGGGATAAGTTTTCTTGCATCAACCTCATAATAAGAAGGTAATTATATCATAACATAATTATATGTATACATCATAAAATGTAACTAAAATAAAAAAATCAAATTGTTCATAATGTAAATATATACACTACAACTAAATCATAACAATGTAATCATGTAACCTAAGCAATACCCTATTGTACCATAACAACATATATCTCAAAGATTAATTAAAATTAACCAAATCAAATTTGTGAACTTTAAATATCCACATATAGTAAACTAGTTTGCTTAGTAAGGAATCAAGATGTAAGATATACACAGGCATAGGCATATCATACTTAAATGAAGGAATATATAGAAGTTCATAATATTTTATTCAAGAGGACATTATCACACCCCTAAGGATAATAACACTATATATTACTATCTAACATATCAAAGTTATATCTAGGAGACATTTTGATTACTGATTTTAGTTAATGACATTTTGAGTTGCTTTTGTACCAATTTTTAGCCTTTCATTGATCTATCTCAGTCAGTTTTTAACTAAGTACATTTTTACTAATATGACCAAAATTCAAATTTGATAAACCCTCTATAGTTTAAAACATGCTATATAGATCTACTAAGGTGTGAGATGTCTCTTTTGGTCTTATAGGGTCAACATTGTGCTTTGGCTTTGTCATATTTGTCTTAGACAGTCCTATGCCATTCTAAGACTACTTTTGGGGTCATTTATGAACTTGTAAAATTTACATAAGAATATTAGAGTTACAAGGTCTTATTAAATGTATCATGTGTTAGTATCTGTTATATAGACTATTTCATAACTAAAATTTTATATGTTTCCATGTTAAAAATAAGAAAATATTTGAAAAGAGGTGTTTTTAAGTTGTATAGTTTGTTCAGTAGCTGTAGTATGTGGGAAGGATTTAGAATGACCATTTATGTCCCTTAAACTTATATCTATGCTTTATGAGATTTGAATAGCTCAAAAATGGCATAAAAACATTCTATCTCTTCATCACTCTCCTTTGCATGCAAAAATGGTCAAATGGTTTTAGTCTAGTAAGGAGTACAGGAGGTGCATTGGTTAAAATTATCTTGAGGGATGAAAATAATCATTTTATACTTAAAATCCATGGCAAGATTTATAGGATTGGTTACTTGTACTCTATGAATCATTGATTAAAGTGCTAGTGACTTTTTCCACCTACTCATTCCCATACCTTTTAGGTTTTTCTTCTATTTGAATTGGCCCATACAAACCAAGTGTTTTACATGTTATGGAATGGTATGAACACCTTTATCATGTAATTATTTGTCTGTTTTTCACATTTGGTTTGAAGGAGTTGGTATGAACTATCTCACTTTGCTAATTGAAATCTCCATTGCTAGTCTACAAATGATTTCCATCATTTGCAAAGGCTTATATCCCTATTTAATCTTCATAAAAATGGTAATTAAAAGGTAACATGTTATGTTTTTATTTAATTTTAAAATTTATCATTCTCTCCCAAGGATATTTTGTCTTAAAGTCATCTCTGATGGAATGAATAACCAAGTTATACACATAGTCATACTTCTTTGAAAATAGTAATCACAATCATGTGGAATTGAGTCTTGCATAGTCATAGTGATGGGATAAGGAGAGTTAAAGGAGTGATAAGTATCATAAAGTGTGGAGAATTAGGTTTAAACTACTCAAATGACTTAATATTTGTTGAGATAACCAATTCTCTAATAAATATAGTTTCGAGACTAATATCCACCTACAGGTAGCTTCCACATAGGGCTTAAAGCATTGAAATAAAGGTGTTGGGACCTATTTGAAACCATTTATTGAATTATGGGAAAATAGAGAATATCATTGAGGTAGTATAAAATTTGTCACTCCATAAGGTAGACTTGAGGCCATGTCCACAGTCAAGAAAGTTGTTATAGAGACATATTACCTTAAATTCTCTAAATTACATTTTGACCATATTTTTGGTCCTTCCATAGTAGAATATCTTGAGACTTGGGAAGTATAAGTGATTTTAATCTTTTATCCCAATCATATAGGTAAGGTCTTGACATAAAAATATGGATTATCGATCAAGAAAGGATGATGTTTGGGTGGTTTCCAACTTAGACATTTTTGGCCTGTGATACATAGATAATATTGTCTTAGAATGACTAAAAGAAACCAAGACTATAGTAACCTATAGTATAGAGTGAAACTATGGTTTCAATGGTATGAAGTAAATCTATTTGGTCTATAATGTTTCTTTTTATAGGCTCAACTCACACCATTAGAGAGGGTTCTTCAAGCTCTCTCCAATTGAGCTATAATATTAGGACAACCCCAAGTTGTGGGTGGCCTATGTTGGGGATGAACCTCTGAATTAGGATGGATTACTATTTGATGCTAACTTAACACTAAATATAAGCCTAATTATTCATAGGTAAAGGGTTAAAAATAGAACAAGGGCTCTTAAGAAATTTAACCAGGTGATGCACCAAACTTAAGAGGTAAAATCCCATAAGCTCAAACCCATAATAGATTAAGTAGAGGATAATACTAGCTTATATAACCTTAAGATCAATATAATTTGCATAAATAATTCATAGAATAGTTTCATAATAGAATACTAATCTAGACTTAAAAATATCATTGAAAACTCCCTAAACAATGTTAGAAAGCAAGACCATGGATGAGGAAGATTCTCCTTCACACATTTCCATAATGCACAACTTGCCAAACACAGATTCAAGGTAGAAGATAGGTAAAGAAAGTCCTTATTACATTAAGAGGTAGTTATTACAAATTCTTGATATGGTTGAGATTAATCAAGCTAAACATACTTTATAGTATCTAAAGGAATATCCCATCTCTTAGAAAGATAAAAAATTCTAAAATCTAAGAACCCTTCACAAAATGGAAATAAAGGGATAATATAGAAGAAAGGAAAAAGGAGAGTGAGAAAAGGGAAGCACATTGTTCATGATAATCAATGAGTTTTCATCTTCAAGAGATGTTTCACCAAGATTTTGGTCTAATTATAATAGGTTATTATGAGTAAGATATTTGTGATTTACCCATATAGCCTTCGAATCATTCCATTAGCTAAACAAACTGCACTAGAAGATAAGAGTTTGCTAAAAATAACAAGTCATAATCATGCTAGAATTGAATTATCTAACTACTTTCCAAATTCCCAAGTCCTACTACTTTGGATCTTCTACTAAATTTCATTATGAGAAAAAAATATTCATATCTTCAAACTACCAAAGACACGGTATGTCTATTTTGAGTGGTGGTTTGTTGAGGACATGACTTGGGATAAGCTTCTCATTAATCTTATATCTTATTTGTACCTTGGATCCTATACTAAAATAAATATAGGTGAAAACCAATCTAAGGATATTAGTTTTCCTATAGTTTTACATATCTATATAGGACTTTGTTTGATATCTGGTCCCATCCGAGTCTGCATCAAGCTCTTTTCCTTTGCTTTTTCCACCAACTTGAGTTAGACCTATGTTTGAGTTGTTTAATTCTTGCTTGCCGAGTTGGGTCCATTTTGATTTATCAAATTTTGTCAAACATCCCAAATCATCCCATTTATATTGTATGTAGGTAATAGACCTAGATTATTGACCCTTTTGACTTTATTTTGCTCCATCATTTTTTGATATCTGATTAAATGTGGATTGTGGATCTTTGGGATCCATTGTCTTGGGTTGGTTTTCTCATTGGTCCCTAGGATTTAACCATTTCAATTTCTCAAGATCTTACATTCTAGACACTTATGATTTGTGAATTCCTTCTCAGGTTCCTACCAAGTATTTTGGATCCAAACAATCACTCTTTGGGTATTAAGAATGACATTTGCACATACATCTACCATTTTTTAAACAACTTTACAACTTTATAAGTTGAGGTGCAAAGATCATGGGAATACAAAATTTACATATAATGGACCTAATTATGAGAGGATCAAACCCTTTTGATCCATTATCCATTTGAGCTTTCAACATACTTTCATAAAATGTTTCATTCGATAGGTTTGTGTGATTTTGCATGACATTTTGATGATGGTTTGGTCTAAAATGGCTAATTATGAAAACTTAGCAAATTTTGCATTAGGATCAAACATTACCCATGAATATATTTCATTATAATATAATGCATGATCTAAAAATTGGTGCATGTTAGCTTGGGACTAATGTGAATAAACCCATGTGACCAACTCTCCCTGACTCATTGACATGTGTGAGATCTAACAACATCAAAATGATCACTTAGCTTTCCTACCATTAGAGCTAAAAGTTTAGATAGGATTTGGATGGAATGAATGGACCTAATGAATACCATGTGCTCTCATACTTTTCCCAATCATTTATGACACTCCATAGAGTATTTTCAACTCCATATGTGCCCTTAAAAATTGATAAATTACACTTAAAGTGAACTTAAAGTGTCTCAAAATCTTTTTGAGCTTGATGATCTTTACCTTTTCCATTCCTTCTATCTAGAGTTAGTTTAGATAATTTTGATCAATCAAGGACTCTACTTCTTTCTTTACATCAAGACCATTAGCAAGTGGGTACATGATTGGTATGTGGGCCATATATGGCCAACATTTCTGGTGACTGATAGGGAAGCATGCCTTTTATGCTTGAGAACCCAATTCATTTCATCTCAACTGATCCATTGGGAATGGAGTCACTTCTATATAACTGAGCTGATCAAGAATATGATGTAAGGATACCTCTTTCTAGAACTTCATATTAAAACAAGGACTAAGACAAAATAACAAAGGCAAATGCAGGAAAGAAAGAACAACTAACCTACTAAACAAAATGTGCATAAGGGCACTTTAGAAAAAGACATAAAATATAATCTAATATATAAAAGACATTGTCAAAATTAGTTCTCCTAGATCAAAATGTAAACCTCTAGTATTATCCATTTTTAATAAAATAGAATGAAAAATACCTTGTGTTAGAGGCATTAGAAATGGTGAACTAGGTAGTTTGATGGCCAATCCTTTTGATGTCATCCCCTATGGATGGAGTGGAATGAACATATATCCAATGTATACATATTGTTCTAAGTCTTCCAAACTTGGTTCATGTTGGACTATGGGAGCAGTCATTTTTTTTCTCTCCATTCTTGAGAAATTCTTGCATAAGGCTTCATTCAGGCTCTTGGGAATAACTACACTTGGTTTAATTGATGGTTTAAGAATAGCATGTTCTTCCACTTGGTCCTTGTGTAAACAATGATTTTTCATGCTTAAAAAAAGAAGTTCATAATTTTTTGGAGGAAAGACATATTTATTATCCTCTTTAAAATCTTTGATTATGGCATTAAACTGCTATCATAATTCTTTAATCTCTTCATTCGTATGCTTCTAAAATTGTATCACTTGAGCACTTGAGATGTTCCCTTCATCAACTTCACTCAAGATTTAATCTTGATTTTATACTAAAAATGAAGGATAATTTTACCATCCAAGGTCTAAGACATCACATTTTTCTTTATCAAGGTTTAATGTACTTTCTTCTAGCTCCAACATATCAAGGTTATCCTCAACTAACACCTCATTTTGAAGTGAACCAACCTCTAGTTATTGGTTTTGATCCTCCTCTTACTCTATGTGGAATGGACCTTAATTAGTCCATTAAGCTTGTATATTCTCCTCTTTAGGCAAGTTTGCAGCCTTAACATGCTCTATTTCACTCAAAAACAAATGTTGCCATAATTCTTCAAATTTTTCACTTTCTAAGCTAATCTTGACCTCCACACTAGGCTCAAAAAGGTTGTCCTCTTACTTCTCATTAGGCTTACCTTACTTGAATCTTAGGAGAGTGTCCTTATAATTATGGACTTTGAATGTTCTTTTAGGTGGCCCTTGAACTAAGGAGAGAGAGTCTCAGAACTCTTGTACACTAAGATCATTGAGATGAGTTGTGGTTGTTTAATTTTTTTGGCATAGATAACCCTTATTCTATTAGGACTGGCTCTTATACTACTTCAACTAACACTTCCTCCTTCTTTATTATGACCTTTTAGACTAATTTCCATGATGTAAATGAGTATGGAATAACCACTTTTACTTTTTCTTGGATGGTTATAGGAGAAGGTGGCCTTACAAGTGAGGGAAAATCATATCTAGGGTTAAAGATTTTAGAAAATATCCATGATGGGATAAATTCTTATTTTCTAGTGGGAAATGGAATAGGGGGAGGAGAGGTACAAGGGTTATGAAAAGTTTAATAGGTTATTTAAGGGCCACTTGGGGTGAACACATAAACATTATCTACTTGATAAGTATGAAATTGAGGTAGAGAATAAGCATATTGATCAAAATATGACTGATTGTACATACCAAATTATAATCATTAAGAAATTAGTTAGTCTTCATAACTAGCTGATAGATGCTCAAAGTCACCATTGATTATTAACTTTGCCTCCAAAGGCTAATACGTAGAAGAAGAACACCAAAAATCCTTCCACTACTTTGTTACTTTGTCCCACTAGGCATGCTAAAAACTATTATAGGATTAATTCACACCCTTGGAGAGGGTTATTTAGGCTCTCTCCAATTGAGCTATAATATTGAGACAACCCCAAGCTATGGGTGACTTGTGTTGGGGCTGAAAATCTTGAGTAGGCTAGCTTCTTCTTTGATGCTCACCTAAAACTAAAGCTAAGCCTAATGCTTCACAAGGAAAGGGTTAGAAAGAGAACAAGGTCTCCTAAGAAATTTAACTAGTCAATGCCTTAAACTTAAGAGGGGAAATCCCATAAGTTCAAACCCACACTAGATCAATAAAGGATAATACTAGCTTATACAACCTTAAGATCAAGCTAATTTGTATAATTATTTCATATAAGAGGTTCAGAATAGAACACTAATCTAGAACTAAAAATAACATTGAAAACTCCCTACACAAAGTTAGAAAATAGGACCATGGATGAGTAATATTATCCTCACACCTTGCCATAATGCACAGCTTGCCAAACATAGATTCAAGGTAGAAGATAGGTAAAGAAAGTCCTTATTACATTAAGAGGTAGTTTTTGCAAATGCTTGATAGGGTTGAGCTTAATCAAGATAAACATACTTTACAATATCTCAAGGAATGTCCCATCTCTCAAAAGGATAAAAAATTCTAAAATATGAGAACCCTTTAAAAAATGGAAAGAAAGGGATAATATAGCAGAAGGGGAAAATGAGAGAGAGAAAGGGGAAACATGTTGTTCATGATAATCAATGAGTTGTTATATTTTAGAGATGTTTCACTAGGATTTTGGTCCAATCAGAATAGGTTATTATGAGTAAGATATTTGTTATTTACCTAAATAGCCTTTGAATCATTCCATTAGTTGAATAAGATGCACTAGAAGACACGAGTTTGCCAAAAATGGCAACTTATGATCCTGCTAGAATTGAATGCTCCAACTACTTTCCAAATCCTGAAGTCCTAATGCTTTAGATCTTCTAATAGATTTCATTATGAGAAAAAAAAAATCACATCTTCAAATTACCAAAGACACATCATGTCTATTCTAAGTGGTGATTTGTCAAGGAAATGACTTTGGATAAGTTACTCATTCATCATATATTTTTTGTATGCCTTAGATCTTAGATCAAAATAACTATAGGTGAAAACCAATCTAAGGATATTGGTTTTCTTATAGTTTTACATACTTATATAGAACTTTGTTAAATATATGGTCACATCTAAGTCTATGTTGATCCCCAAGTCAGACCTGAGTTTAGGTCCTTTAATTCTTGCTTGCTAAGTTGGGTTTTATTTAATTTATCAAATTTCATCAAACATCCTAACTCATTCCCTTGATATTAACTATAGGTAATCCACGTAGATTATTGACCCTTTTTACTTTATTCTACTCCATTGGATTTTTAGATATGATTAAATGTAGACAATGGATCTTTGGGACCTACTTCCCTAGGCATGATTTCTCATTGGTCTCTGGGATTCACTAACCATTTAACTTTCTTAAGATCTCAATCACTTGACAATTGTCAGTGGTGTGTTCCTTCTCAAGTTCTCACCAAGGTTTTGGATCCAAATAGTCACTTTGTGGATCTTAAAAATGATGTTCACCAAGATGTCTACCATTTTTTGACCAACTTTGTAACTTTATAACTTGAGGTCTAAAGTTCATGGGAAAACCCAACTTGCAAAAAATGGACCTAATGCTGAAAGGAATAAACCCTTTTGATCTGATGACCATTCAAGATTTCTATGTGCTTTTGTAAAATGTTTAAGTTGATTGGTTTGTGTGATCCTGGATGATGTCTTGATGATGGTTTGGTCTAAAATGGCTAAGTATGTAAACTTAGTAAATTCTATGTTAAGAGCCAATTTTTCCCATACATATCTTCCATTGTGATATAAAAGCATGAGCTAAAACTTGGTGCATGTCACCTTGGGACTAATGTGAAAAAAATATATAACCAACTCTTCTTGACTCATCAACACATGTGAGATCTAGTAGCATAAAAATGGTCACTCAACTTTCCTTCCACTAGAGCCACAAGTCTGGATAGGCTCTAGATGGAATGAATGGACCTGATGAATACCATGTGCTCTCATACTTTTCCAAAGCATTTTTGACACTCTATAGAGTTTTTGTAGCTCTAGAATTTCCATTATAAATTGATGAATTTCACTAAAAGTGAACTTAAATTGTCTCAAAATCTTTCTAAGCTTCATGATCTTTACCTTTTCCATTCATTTTATATAGAGCTAGTTTTGATCATTTTGATCAATCATGGACTTTGATTCTTTCTCTACTGCAGGACCATTGGCAACTAGGTACATGTTTGGTATGTGGGATAAATATGGGAAATAGTTATATTAACCTAAATAAGGGTCTAGATCATGAAATCTAGTGTCATGAAGAAATCATCACCTATAAGTCTCATGGCCTCTAAATTGGCATCTACAGTTAGTCTACAAACCTAAGTATGTTGTTAGTGAGGCATAATGAGTAAACCTTGTAGACATGGTTGTTCATGCAAGTTGAAAATAAGATAAGGAAATAAGGATCAATAAAAGAGTTAAACATAGTGTTGTGACATAGGTCAACACCTATAGGAAACCTCCAAACTCAACTAAAATGAACGCTTACAGTCTACTAAAATACTTAAACTAACCAAAGCTAGTGAGAGAAGATGGTTTAAATATGGGTAGAGATTTAGGATGATATGAACATGAAGTTTATACCCTCATAGTGATGACATCAATTCCATATTTTTTTCAATAAAAAAGAGAGGTTGAACTAAGCCTTCTACCTACAAGCAGTTCTAGACCCTACATAGTCAGTAGATTTGAGAAGTCTATCTTGCAGTTTTTAAAGAGTTAAAGGCTCTATTGGTGTAATACAACTATGAAATTTTATACATAAGGTATTTATGACCTAATTGAGCCTACCATATCCTATTTTTGGCTAAGAAGATAGGGGATATGCCCTCTATTTTTTATTAGATAGAGGGCACTCTCAAACAAGCTATCCTACAAGTTTGGCATGGAGATGGTAAGAGGGTGTGCTAGGGAATCTTAAGTCCATTTAATGATGATTTACATAGTTGGAATAAAATTGAAACAACATATATGAGACCCCATAGTCTTAATAAAGCATTCAAGGTGGTTATAGGTCATGAACACAATCAAGCCTATTAAGTCTATGACTAGGCCTAAATCCCTAATGGGGTTAAATCTCACTTCAAAGACAAAATGAATCTTACCACCTAGTTTATGACCATAAAGGTGAAGTTTATAATGAGATATTACCATTGGTGTGTAGAGAACATCTCCAAGTTGGTCAAATTTGACCTAGTTCACCTTAGACATACATGAAATGCACTTAATGAGATTGATAGGCCATCTTTAAATGATCATATCTATAGGAACATGTTTCATGGTGACCCAAGGAGTTGATAAGAGTTAAATGAGTTCCTAAAATTTATTTTAGTGGAATTTTTGGAGGTTGGATGTCATGATTTTATGAATAATCCTTAAGAGTTTAAACCCTCTAAAATCCTCCTAAACCCTTGGTTTTGACTCGATGGATAAGATAGGAAAGAATATGCATTAAGAGAGAGTTAGATGGTTTGGAAATGTTTTTTTACTTGTGGATTACTCTCTCAATCTCCATAAAATTATATTAGTCTATACATTACTTATACTGATATGGTACAAAATAAGGGGTTTTACAAGTTTATGATTATTTTATAGGTTAAAGGAGAACTAAGGAGTGATAATCATTGCGGAAGTCAATTGTTAGCTATTATAACTCTCCATATCCATTTATCATATCATATGGACATGGAAAAACTTTTGATACACAATTCACTTTAGGTAGTTTATAGCAAATAGTGAAAATGGAGAGTGACTACCAAGTGAGAGAGTGAGAAGTTGGTTTTTGTACCTTTTAAAGGTCTAAATCATGGATTAGAAGGAAAGGGGACTCTATAAATGTGTCATAATACCTATTACATGTAATGAGTTAAGAAACTAAAGGCCATTTGGATAGCAAATGTGAATAATTATGTCTACATGAGCAATGAATGACTACAGATGGTGAGAACAAGTGTCTAGAAGAAGGATATGAATTAGAGACACATTTGATGACTATTATGATATGTTTATAACCACTCCTTGATATTAAATATGTCTCAAGTCTCCCTTTTATTATTTCACATAGTAAAATTATGTATAATCATGAAGGTAATTTCAAGAAGGCATTTGAAGATCTCTATGTCAAGTTTAGAGAGTTGTCATGCTTCAGGTGGAAATTTGTCTAAGAATACCTTATAGATTTGTTTTATTCAATTCATATTTAAGAAATGTAATTTGTTTTCATTACTTGAAATGTGGCATGGTGACTCTTGATCTCTAATTTATTTTCTCTCTTCTCGCATTCTATAAATGTAAACCATTTTGTTTCTTGTAAAAAAAATTCCACACCTAGTATGGCAAAACATTGATGGTTTAATATTATACTTTGACTTTGAAATAAGATATTTAATTTGGTTTTGAGTTAAAAATATATATTTTAGAATTATTTGAAGTGATTCATAGTGAAAATTCAAGTGATTTATATCCATCCTTGCTTTCTCTCAATCCTTCCATGTTTGATGCAAGTTGTTTCCACTCTAACATGTCACATGAAGTGCTTTCAAGTGTATTGGTCTATTTTAAAGTGTAAAATTAGCCTTAGTGTTTGAAAATTATTTTAGGGTCACTTAACATGAGTAGTTCCATGTATATCACATCCATGTTTAAAATATAAATGTTAGAGTAATTTAGGATTTGAGACTAGTGTTGTGAGTCATATCTATTAGCACACTTGTATGCTAATATTGTGGAGATATTTATAGTGTATCAACCCATTATATTATGTTACTTTAATGTCCAAATATTTCCATTTTCATCCAATAACATAGTTAGTGTGGGGGATAATTACTTAAGGATTAATCTAGGGAGTTAGTCCTTAAACCTAGAAGTCTACCTCTACCAGAGGCAACCCACAGGCGTAAAGGTTTTCCAATGTTTCCAAAATATTAGAGTAGGCTTGAATAAAATCCTATAGGGTGAAATATTTGGTGATAATAGTTATGGAACTCATAGTAGGATCATTATCTTAAAGACATCTTGTCAAGGTTGATGTTGGTCTTGACAACATCATAACTACATATGGTGTTCTAATTAGCATTTGCTAACTCCCTTTAAGGTAATACATAGTTGTATACCATTGTTTTATTAATTTATGTAGTTATAATTCATGGTCATTTTATTGGCCACAAGATTGTAATTGATGCCAAAAGGGACATTATGGATGTCATTGATGTCAAAGGATTAGGTAGGATTGATGGAGAGAAAAGCATGTTTTAAAGTTGCATAGTGAAAAGTTGTCATGATTCTATAGAGACCATTTTTAGATCACTTGAAGAGAAATTCATAGAAGATATATTATGGGTTTTTCAAGAGAATCTTAAATATATGTTTCATAGGTTTAGATGAAGATAAACAAGCTCAATAATGATTTATTTTAGCTCTCATCCATATCAAAGTTTCTCACTTAAACTCTAAGGGTTTAAGCCATAACATTCATAGACATGTTCCATTTTTATGTTGACTAGATATAGATATGAATCAGTTACTTATGTCCTTATCATTATTGAGCAATTGGACCCTTCAACCTACTAATTACTTGTTCGAGTAATGTTCTAAGACATTATATTTGGTAAGTCCTCGACTTAAGATTTATCCCATATCAATCAATGATTAGCACTTAATCATATGTTGAAGATCTAATGAAGCATATCAAAGTGAATTTGTCAAAGGATCCTCTAAGTAAACATGTTGGTGACTAGTCTCAAAATCATATATCTTGCATAATAAATCTATGAAGTGGTTTAAATCAAAATAGTCACAGATTAATATGATGATCCCAAGTGTCTCACTAGCAAGAACTAACAACAAAGGTGCATAAGGCATGTGAAGGTGTCAAGTGTCACATTTAGGAAGCTTTTTAGAGATAAAGTGTGATATTTTTAGAAGATCAAATGGTGAGCATGTGATCATATAATGAAGATATAATAGATCAAGTGAACTCATTGAATAACATGCTCGATGTTTAATGAGATAGAGGCAAGTTAAAGACCGAGCTAGTTTGATGAGATAAATAGAATGTATTCAATTCAAAGATTCATGAAGTAGTGAGATGATTTTAAGAGCTAGATGTTTAATGTTAGAAAAAGGTAAAGTTCATGTAAGTTTGAAGATCTAATCACACATGGGAGCTTAGATCAAAATATCCAATAGATCCGTTTTAAATTTAGGACATTAAAGCTCAAAAGCATACAAGGATCCAATAGAGTACATGATCTTGTTAGAACTTGATCAAATGAATGCAGTTTAAATTTGATAAAATTGGATGAGGACCATCAGATCATGGAGAAAAACTTAAGATCAATGTTTAGTATTCAAATATTTATTCATCACAATTGTCAAGTGGAGGAACATGTATTTAATCCATAAAATATGACATAAATAATGAAATAGAATTGCATTGATTGATAAAATTTGTGTAATATGGCATGTGCATCAAAACCAAATCCTGGTATATGCTAAAAATAGTAATGAGACCAAGAATCATGGTAGTGGACCATGAGTTTAAGACACTGGAAGTTGTTGTTCAAGTAATATGAACTGATTGCATAACTGGTGTGTTGTGTTCATAAACAAGTATGAACATAGAGAAGATGTAGAACCCTAGATCAAATGATTATATATATGTCATATAGGATATAATAAAATCTATTATTTTTATTTCTATTGAATAGAGTCAAATTTAGAGAGAGAGTCAGATAGCAAGAGATTAATGAAGTGTGTCAAATAGAGAAATATAGAGACACAGAGATAGAGGGGTAGAGAGGAAGAGGAGAGAAGAGAATAAAAGAGAGAGATGTGTAGAACATGATTATTTATAGACAAAAACTATAATAGAGAATTGAATTGTATTCATTTATGAATCAATATTATAATTTGGAATTGTAGCTCCATATTTTGAATATAGATTTGATTGGTGCGTGTCATCAAATAAGTTGAGTTGGTGTTCAATTAGGGATTTAGTGCTTCATTAGAGTAGGTACTCTTAAACCAGGGGATTAGTGTCTCTTTCAAGTTGGTTCCCTTAAACATTTTAATTAGTGAGGTTCTATAGTGTGAGGTTGGATTAAAACAATAGATTTTAACAACTATTTTCATGGTGGTTTTTCTCAGATTGGATTTTCCATGCTATATCTAGTGTTATGAAATTTGTGTGCATGTGATCTCTACATATATTTTTAGTCTTCATTAAAATTATTAAAAAGGAATAAGTTAGTCAATCTACTGATTTACCCCTATCTTAGTAGATAGTTGTGTTCTAAAAATTGGTATCAGAGCCCTGGTTCCTTAAAATAAGCTTAATCAGCTTAAGTAGATCTTGGATGGTGAACACAAATGGATAGTCAAGAAGACTCTTCCTCAAACAAATCACCTCTCTTTGATGGATAAAATATGAATTTTGGAGTATATATTTATCTTAATTAGGTTTTGATGTATGGATGTCTATTTGAAATGGATATACAACTCCTACTACAACTCCTACTGATCGGGCTGCCAAGAAAGCATATGTGAGAAATGCCAAGGCTAATAATGATATCCTTTGTGGATTGTCTAATTCAGAGTTTGTCAAAGTGATGCATTGCCAAAATTCACAAGATATCAAGAATAAATTGAAGATCATCTATGAAGTTGATGATAAGGTAAATTAGGCTAATTTACAAACATTCAAAGGCAAGTTTGAAAGCCTTAAAATGAATGAAGAAGAGAAAATTATAGACTAACTCCTCATAGTAGATGAAATAGTCGATGTTATTAGAGTCCGTAAAGAAGAAATGAAATATATGTTCATTATCAAAAAGGTCTTAATATCTTTACCATCAAGGTATGACTCAAAAATATCTACAATAGAAGAAGAGAGAGATCTGGATAAACTCACTATTGATGAGTTGCATGGAATATTCATAGCCTATGATATGAGAATGGGAGAAACAAATGCCTTTAAGAGAGAAGTTACGTTCAAAACATCCAAACCAGTAAAGGTTGAAGCACCTATATCCATATATGAGGAGACTGATGAACAAGAAGCCAACTTTGTCATAATAATAAAGAGAGGGTCTAGAAAGTACAAAGGCAAGTTACCCTTTAAATGCTTTAACTATGGTAAGGTAGGATATTTTTTTGTAAAGTCCCTTATAATAAAAAGGATAACTTTGATCAAGAAGAGGATAGTAACAAGGTGAAACCCCACTATTCCAAGAAGAATAACTTCTTAGAAAAATAAGAAAGGCCTGTACACAAAATAAGATAATGTTTCATTAGATGATTGTAATAGTTTTGATGATGACCATGATTGTGACATTATGGCTGAGGAAAAGGAAGTCCTATTCACTACATTAGGATCAACTTCTATGGATCAAAAAGAAGTTAAAGAAGAAGGAGAAGTGGATCTAGAGTGTGAACTCATCTGTGCTTTGGATGAGATTGGCAAGCTAAGAAAAAGAACTCAAAATAGAATAAGCTTAGACAAAAGAAGAATGAAAAAATGTGTAAAAGTATTGAGAAATCTGATATGATAGTGCTTAGCCCAAAGATAGAAGTTGAAGAGGCCAAAATAATAGAAGATTTAGTTAGACTTGAACTACAATCTAAATTTGATGAGTGCATGAGGTTAGAAGCAAAAATAGTGGTTTTGAGAAAAGAACTTGATAAAGCTAAAGGATAAATAGACAAAGATCTAAAACTAAAAGGATATTTAATAATTCTTGATGAGTTAATAAAATCTCAAAATCCATCAAAAAAAATATATGGTCTTGGTTATGAAAGAGGGAAAGGTCCCCTAACCATTACATCTACTAACCTATATGATAAATTCAAAGTAAAAGGAAAATTAGGAGAAAAGAAAGAGAAAGCTTACAAGAATAAAAATATAGACACAATCACTAATGATGTGAAGAAAGTTTAAGGACAAAATAATCTTAAAGAAAGGAAGAAGATCAATGATAAAATCTTTTCAAACTCAAGGAAGATGTAGAATACAAAGGTAGCTGATGCAGATGGTTACACAAGAGTGAGAGACTTGAAGAATCTAAAGTTTAGAAGAGCTCCTCATCCTACACAAAGAAATATTATGACCAGGTATTCCTCATATTTATATGGATATTTTTATACCTATAATCAATTTGGTCATATGGATATTGATTGTATAATTGTACCTAAAAAGAAAACAATTTTTGTAAGTAAAAATTCATTTACACCATTTTTAACTACAAATATAATATGTCATAATTGTAATAATTTTGGTCACATAGCTAGATAATGTAGAACAATATTTAAAAGATCAAAAAACACAAAGTGAAAATAAAGTCATGCCTCCCAGTGTGAATAGAGGTTCACACATCTCTGGAAAAGGAAAAAATAAGCCAAATAAGAAACCCAATGATCTGTGGAAAGTGAAAGATCAATCCATGATTGCTCCAACTATACTCCATGCCAAGGAAGAGAATTTGTGGGTAATATATAGTCATTTCTCAAAACACATGATTGGTGACAATAAAAAGTTCATCAAATTGAGTAAATGTAAGGATCTGCCAACTTGGGAGACAACACTATAGTAAAGATCTAAGGTAAAGGAACATTGAACACAAATGGAAAATTGCCTACACATGATGTCCTTTATGTTGAAGTATTTGAGCATAATATGTTACGTGTTAGCCAAATGTGTGACAATGGATATAAGGTCACACTTAATGCAAAAGCCTATAAGATAAGGATATTTAAAAGATTATTTGTAGATGGGAAATGAACTGAAATCAACATTTATAATCTTAGTGAAGTGAATGATAGCATATATCTGATAGGAAAGATTGATGAGAGTTTGTTATGGCATAGAATAATGTACCATGTCAATTTTGATAACCTGGTAATGGTGAGTTCTAATAAGTGTGTTAGACACATGCCTAAGATAGCATATCAAACAATCTAGTGATTCTTTCCAAAACTAAGAAAATATCAATCAAGTATCACTTCTTAAGAGAAAAGGTTACAGATCAAGAGGTCATAATGGATTATGTGATAACTCAAGATCAATTTGTATAAATATTAACCAAACCTCTTCCAAAATAAAAATTTGATTATCTGAGATAAAAATTGGGAGTGGTGGTTCATACATCACTAGATCCTAGTGATAGGGCATGAGTCCAGGGGGAGTATCATAGAAGTATAATTAATACCTGGAAGAAGAGAGAAACTAAAAATGAGGTATACATATTTTTGCAAATTTATAATGAGTTTATGGTTATATATTCTTGTACAAACTCCTTTATCTATTAAAAGGGGAGAAAATTTTGGAAAAACTATGAATAAGTTGAAGTCCCTTTTCCATTAATGTCAAAGGGGAAAAAAGTTTTGAATGCTCTCTGTAAAAGTTTGAAAGAGTATAACATGTGTCCAAGTTGAGTTTAGGAAAATGTTCCACTTCCTAAGGGGGATTGAGTTTGGTATTAATAGTTTTAGCTCAATTTCATCAGAAGCCAATGCAAATAATGCCAGAGGAGTAGAGTATTATAAGATGAGAGAATTTAGTTTACCATCAATGCCAAATGAGGATATTGTTGGCCACATGATTGTCATTGATGTTAAAAGGGACATTATAGATGTCATTTATGTTAGAGGATTATGAAAGATTGATGGAGAGAATAACATGTTTTAAATTTTCACAGTGCAAATTTGTCATACTTTTACAAAGACCATTTTTGGACCACTTGAATAACAATCAATAGAAGATCTGATATGTGTTTTTCAATAGCATATTAAATATATGGTTTGCAAGTTCAAATGAAGATAAATGAGATAAATAATTATTTATTTTATCTCATGGCCATATTATAGTTTCTTAGTTAAACTCTAAGGGTTTAAGACATGATGTTCATAGGCATGTTCCATTTTTATGTTGACTGGCTACAGATGGGAACCAATTACTTAAGTTATAACTTAAGTCCTTATCATCATAGAGTAACTAAACCCTTCAACATAGTAATTACCATCTCAAGAAATGTTTTAAAACTTTATATTTTCTAAGTCTTGACTTAACATTTATCCCATCTCGATTAATCATTAGCACTTAATCATACATTGAAGATCCAAAGAAGTGTAACCAAGTCAATTTGTCAAAAGCACCTCCAAGTAAATGTGTTATTGATAAGTGTCATAATCATGGAGCTTGCATAGTAAATATTTGGAGTGGTTTAAATTCAAATAGTCAAGGATTAACACAAGGATGCCAACTATCTCAATAGTGAGAACTGACAACAAAGGTACATAAGGCATGTGAGGGTGCCAAGTGTCACATTCAAGGAGCTTGTCAAAGATAAAGTCTGATCTTTGTCATAAGATAAAGTCTGATCTTTGGTATATAAAGAGGATTTAAATACCAAGCTAATTTGATAATATTAATAAAGAGTATTTTTTTCTAAAGACTCAAGAAATAGAGAGATGAGATTAAGAGCTAGATGTTTAACATTAGAAAAAGGTGAAGTTTGTGAAACATTTAGGATCTCATGGCACATGATATCTTAGATCAAAATATCCAATATATGTGTTTTAAATTTTGAACATTAAAGCTTAGAAGCATACAAAGATCCAATGGAGTGTGTGAGCTTGTCTGAACTTGATCTAATAGATGAATTTTAAAGTTGAGAAAATTGAATGAGGATTATAAAATCATAGCACAAAACTTAAGATCAATGGTTAGTATTCAAAGGTTTGATCATCACAAGGGTCAAGCAGAGGAATATGCAGTTAATCAATAAAATACAAAATAAACAATGAAATAGATTGTGGTGATTGATCAAATTTGTGTAATATAGAATGTGCATCAAAACCAAATCCTAATATATGCTAAAAATAGTAATGATACCAATAATTATGGTGATGGAACATGAGTTCAATACATGGGAAAATTGTTGTTCAAAAAATATGAACTTAGTCTAGAATTGACATGATGTGTTAGTAAACAAGTATGAACATAGAGAAGATGCATAACCCTAGATCAGATGCTTATATTTATATATGTCATATAAGATATAGTAAAAGTTGTTATTGTTATTTCTAGTGAACATATTAAAATTTTGAGAGAGAGAGAGAGAGCGGGGGGGTAGATATTAAGAGATTGATGAAGTGTGTCAAATAGAGAAATATAGAGACAAAGAAATAGAGGGGCAGAGATGAAAAGAAGAGAAGAGAAGAGAGAGATGTGTAGAGAATGAGTAGTTACAGACCAGACCTATAATAGAGAATTGAATTAGATTAATTTATGAATTAATACTATAATCTTAAGTGGTAGTTCCATATTTTGAATATAGATTTGATTGGTGGGTGCCATCAAATGGGCTGAGTTGGTGCTTAGTTAGAGAGTTGGTGCTTCTTTATATTAGGTGCTCTTAAACCAAGGGATTGGTGTATCCTTAGGGTCAGTGCCCTTAAAAATTTTAACTAATGAGGTTCTTGATTGTGAGGTTAGATTACTATAGTAGATTCTAGCATCTATTCTCATGGTGGTTTTTCCCATATTGGGTTTTCCATTGTATATCTAGTGTTATGCATATTTGTGTATATGTGATCTATGCATAATTTTTTAGTCTAAAATTTAAAAATGTCTAAGTTATTAAATATACTATTTAAGCTCCCTCTTAGTAGATATATTTTTTCCAACACTTACTAGGTCATCTTCTACTAGAGTTTTCAATGTCATAAACCCACCCCTTCAACCTCAACTTCCTCTTGAAGTTCAACATCCTCAACCTATATTGACCTTTAAATAAAGAGTGGAATTTGCAAGACATAAAGATCAAGAGAGTGAAGAGGAACTTGAGAAAAACATGGCTAGGTAGTATGCCTTCCCAGCCTTTAACACTAAAAATTCCATCCATCTCAATGTATATGATGATATACCCCTTAATGCTACCAAAAGCATTCCCACATTCAATGGTGAATGTCATGTCACTCCTAGTGAGAATATTAGGGATATCTCACACTATTTTATCTTTCATAATGTTATTGAGGTCAACATTACTATTAGATTCCTTGTCATGTCCCTGAGAGGGAAAACACTTGACTAGTATAGGACATTGTATTAAGGATGAATCAACATGGGATGATTTTGTAGATTTTTTGACATCAAGGTTTGAATACAAGAGTGATCACACATCACTCATTCATAAACTCAATATAACTTAAAGAGCACCCAAGGAGATAATGCATGATTTTAATGAGATATTCCAAAGGACTTGTCATAAGTTGCCTCCTCCAATGAGACCACCTACAAGATTTGTCTTTCCTACATACTTAAGGGCTATTGATTATAACATAACCATAATGTTGTAGTCCATGGGTGGTTATACCTTACATGAAGCATATGACATTACCATTAGAGCTAAGAATGGCCTAATATAAGCTTAAAAGTTTCCCCCAAAAGTATCTATGCCTCTATTTCCAAATATATATGTTGATACTCCAAGTGTTTCTCAACTCCTTAAGGAAAATACCAAGTCTAGAACATCCTATAAGGAGACAAAAGATGCTATTGATTTGAATTCAAGCTATAAAGCCTTAGAGGCTCAAACTAAATAATCAAATTTAAAGTATGGTGTTCATCAAAACACCTAACCCTATCCTCAACAATGTAATAGGTTCCCAACCAAACAATATGGTCAAGGTATAGGTCAAGAGTAACCTAACTTAAATAGGCTTGCTAATGCTTAAAATCTATCTTCCACATCTAATACAAGAGCCATGGTATTGGTGCATAAGAACTTGGTCTAAGGATAAGAATGGAAAAAAGGTCAATTTATGGATGAAAATGAAGGTGGAGATAAATATTTGGTTTCTCAAGGAGGATTCATTCCTCAATTATCATTAGAAGATGAAGTTTTCACGTAAGCAAATGAAGGGTGACAACCCTAAAATTTTAACCTTGCAAATTTTCTAGTTAAAATACCTATCTTCTTAATCAGAATGTTTTAGTTGCAGATAATACTAGATCAAAGGTGAGGGCTATATAATACTCTAATGGTGTTTATACAGCTTAAAATGTCCCTCATATAAGGCATCAAGGTGTGATTGTAAGTATAGCAACCCCTAAAACCCCTACACCTACTCCAAATCACAATGTTGGAAGGCCTACTCAAAATGATCCAATGTCTCAAGATCCAAACACTTCTTTGCCTTTAAGGACTCAAGAAAAGGTAGGTTCTCCTATTTTGAACATTGTTGACTCTTTGAAGAATTCTAAATTTAGTATCTCTATTTGGTATGTGCTTCACATGCCTAATCAAATGGAGGTCCTTCAAGAATAGTTTCTCAAATTCATGTTAGCCCTCAATAACCAAATCATGATAATTTTTCCCTCACCAATGCTCCTAACCACATTATTGAACCCTCTTCCAAATCTTAAAATCCTCCACCCTTCTGCATCATTCTTATTGTTGGAGACAAGCTTGTTCACAACTACATAGTGGATAGTGGGGCTAGTACTTTGGTGATACCCTAGGTCGTAGCTAATAAATTGGTACTAAAATATGATCCTTTTACTAAAGGGGTGATACAACTTGATGGGACACCTATTAAGTTAATATGAATGGTTAAATTATTTAGTTTTTTCTTGCATGATTATCTTAGATTCTCTATCCTCTAAGACATTATGTTTATTGACTTGCCTACTCACTTTGCTATTTTACTATCAAGGGATTTCATATCCAAGATAGGAGGTTACCTCTTAGTTGATTAGTCCTTCTTGGTCTTCAGGACAAGGTATGGATAAAATGTAACCCTCAAAACTCAACCACTATCTAAGATTTCATATTGAGCCCTCTGTAGAAGCAAGCTCCAATCTAAATTGTGTCATCAATGATCAAGAGGAATCTATTGTGGATGATGAAATATATTCTAATCTTGAGGGAATATTTGATCTATTTCTATATGAGTATGGTGTAGACACCTATAAACATGATCCATACACTTATTTTGAGCAAATCGATATTTACACATACATCATCCATGATAAAACATATGATAAATCTGAGGTAAGCATTGAACATTCTTTTTCACAAGCTGTTGAGGGAAATTACCTTATTCATATGTATGGTGATAATAATTTGAAAATAATGATAGATAAATATGATGATATTAACAATGTAGTTATGCCTACAATTGATGGAGTCTGTGAAGGTGACAATCATGAAGAAGAAGATGATTTATGGAAAATGTTTCATGCCATAAGTTAGGAGTTTGAGTAGCTAAGTAAGTCTACTTATCCTCCTAATAAGTGTGTATCTAATGATAAGGTTATTGATGAGCCTAACAAGCAGGTTGTAGAATGTCTTATTAATCATGAGAGTGTATTCTAAGCCACTATTCAAGAGGTTATAGTCATGAAGGAGTCTATTGAACATAAGGAAAATAATTTTGCGTTTAATGAACATTCAAGACCTCAATATGAAGATGAATCACTCTTAAATATGTTGGAGCAAAACAAGTTTCATGATCTCATACATCAAGAGCATCATGTCCAAGAAGCACGCAAGGTTGAATCAACTTTTATCATTCCCAAATTATTTTTTGGGAAGGGTCAATTGGATATGATTGAATTCAAATAAAATTTAAATCTAATGAAGCCTCTTAGATGGTCAAATATAACATCCCTGAGAGATCAAATTTATAGACTTGAAGAAAGAAGAAGAGCTAAGGATGGTAAGTCATTTGACCATCAACATGAGCAAGTGTTTATTGATGAGCATGTTCTACATGATATATTATTTAATTGAGTAACAAGGATGCAATAGGTATTATCAGAGTTGTTGCCAAAATCGAGATAACATGAGTGCAATGGAGACGTGATCACACAAGATGAACAAGTGCACACCACATAGATGCCAAAGCAATTTGAAAATAACATAATAAGAGAAATTGCACAAGACAAAATAGAGAAAACCAAAATCTAATTATCATGAGATGGCCAAAGTGAAGAATACAAATAGGAAAGTACATAAGTAACTCCATAAAAGGTGGACAAGGCACCCCAAGAATAGAATGTAACTCATCCATGAAAGGTGGTGACAAGGTGCTAAGAATAGAGAAGTAACTCTCATCAAGGGAGTTACTTATGACATTTTTATGACACCTATGACACATCTATGACAAACACCTCCACATAATCTAGCCTATCCCACAAATGTAGGAAAACTCCATGTATGCACAAGAAATACAATTTCCCTAATTAATAAATAGGAAAAAATAAAAAACTACACTAATACCCCCCCATAAGCGCAGCTTAGGTGGGCAGTGTGGAAATATGAAATGGGTCCCGGTAACTAGGCCTGATGAGGAACCCATGTTCAAATGCCATCTCCCATAAGATAGAGCAAAGGAGAAAACCCATAGGAAAAAACTCCCCCCAAAAAGAGAGACATAAAAGAAAGAAGAGGCTAGAAGGCCCCCCTAAAGATGATGCTACTACAAATATGGACCACACCCCAAGAAGAGCTTATAGATGAATGAACTTGCTCTCAGTGAAAGGTTTGGTGAATATGTCTACAACCTGCTCTAAAGACTGGCAAAATATCAAGTCAATGACCTGACTATGAATAAGCTCTTGAATGAAATGCATGTGAATCTCTGTGTGCTTGGTCCACTGGTGCTGAACTAGATTCCTACAAATCTGAATGGTACTTTGGTTGTCATAATAAATGATGGTGGGTTACTTGATAGGAATGCCAAACTCAAAAAGAATCCCAAGAAGCCAAATAGCCTCAGTAGATGCATTAATAGCTCCCCTGTACTCTACATTTGTGGATGATGTAGCAATAACATTCTGATTCATGCTAGACCAACTGATAGGACCAAAACCTAGAGAGAAACTGTAACTAGAAGTGGACTTGCGAGTATGTGAATCACTGGCCCAGTCTAATTTTGTATATCCAACCAAGTCAACCTCAATGCCAAATTTGTAATGAATCTAATATTTATGTGAACCCTGTATGTAATGCAAGATCCTCTTAGTTGCTTTCTAATGCAGCTCATGAGGTTCTTGCATGAATCTGGAGACAAGTCCCACTATATATGAAATGTTAGGCCTAGTGTGAGTCAAGTAGATGAGACTACCAAGAAGTTGTCGATATCGAGTGGCATCAACTAATGGTGAAGAACAATCAGCCTCAAGCTTGACTCCTGATAAAAAGGGAGTCGGAGATGGCTTCCAATCAACCATGTGAAACTGAGCCAATAAGTCAAGAGCATACTTAGGTTGTGCAAGAGTAATCCCTAAGTTTGACTATAAGATCTTGATTCCAAGGAAGTAGTACAACAAACCCAAGTCTATCATGTCAAATCTATCTTGAAGAGATGCCTTCACTACTGCAATAGCCGATGAAGAACTCCCGGTGATCAAAAGGTCATCAACATATATAACCAAAATAAAGAGTAAATCATCCTACCACAAGAAGTAGACATTGGGATCCAAATGGCACCTAGTAAAACCCATTTTGAGAAGGAAGTAATACATCTTGGCATACCAAGCTCGAGGGGCCTATTTGAGGCCATAGATAGATTTCTTAAGTCTGCATACTAAGGAAGAATCCTGAACAAATCCTAGCAGTTGCTCCATGTAGATCTCCTCCTCTAGGTCTCTGTGAAGAAAGGCACTCTTCACATCCATCTGATGCACAGCCCAACCATGTGCTACGGCAATAGCCAAGGTGAGTCAGATAGAAGTCATCTTTGCAATGGGTGCAAAGGTCTTTGAGTAGTCAATGCCTGCCACTTGTGAGAAACCCTTGGTGACCAATCGTGCCTTGTACTTATCAACCAACCCATCTACTACAAACTTGGTCTGATATATCCACCTACATTGAACCATCTTTCTTCCCTTAGGAAGTGAAGTCAAATACCAAGTGTGATTTTTGAATAAGGAAGAATATTATTCCTTCATAGCATTATCCCACTCGGGTACCCCTGATGCCTCTCAAAAAGTCTATGGATCCAAAACTGAAGCAAAGAAGGCATGTGGATCTCTAAAAATTTCCCCTAGTATGTATGTCATCTGTGGGATCTCCTGCCCAAGTGCCAGTACTCTCAATTGTCTATCTGGCCCAAAGTGGCCCAAAAGTGGGCAAGTTAGGTGCTAACTCCTCATCCTCTGACTAACTAGAGGTGGATGAATCTACATCACTATCCTCACTATCTGAACTCGAAGAAGAAGATGTCTCTAGCTCAAGAACCTCCTATGGCTGATTTGAATCTGATGAAGAATCATCATGAAGAAGTAGATCCGATGAGGGAGAAGAAGTGTCAAGTGTTGAGTCTCTAGGACTCTCCTAAAAATGGACACTTCTCTTAATGAACAACTCATGAGTGACTGGATCTAGAAGGTGATATCCCTTAATACCATCCAAATATCCTACAAATATTTAAGGCTTGGATTGACATTCCATAGCTTTGTGTTTCTTCTTCAGAATGTGGGCCATGGCTAGGGATCCAAAAACTCTAAGGTGCTCAACATCAGGCTTCCTTTTATGCCATGCTTCAAAGGGTGTTATCCCTTTCAAAGCTTTGTGAGGAAACCTATTTTGAATGTAGTAAGTACAATTGATGGCTTCGGTCTAGTACTATGGTGCTAAGGATTTGGAGTGAATCATACAGGTACCCATCTCTTTCAAGAATCTATTCTTGCATTCTACAACCCCATTCTATGAAGGACTATAAGTGACTATGTGTTGCATATCAATCCTCTCTATAGTGCAAAACTGCTCAAACCTAATGCTAACATACTCCCCTCCATTATCAGTTCAAAGAACCTTGATGGATTTCTCACTCTATTTCTCAAAAAGAGCCTTGAAGTCTAGAAAATTTTCAAACACTTCAGACTTTTGTTTGAGAAAATATATCCAAGTGTACCTAGAGAAATCATCAATGAAAGTGAGGATGTACTTGGCCCTTGTGAAAGATGGTTTGGGAAAGGGTCCTGATACATCACTGTGGACTGACTCCAAAGGTTGTGAAGCCCTCCAAGCTTTGCCTTTGTCAAATTTTGCTTTGGGATGCTTCCCAAGGGAGCATCCCTCGCAAAGTCCTTTTGAGAATTGGACACGAGGCAAGCCAAAAACCATGTCATTTTTGTAAAGTTACTCAAGATAGCGGTAGTTAAGGTGGCCAAACTGCTCATGCCACAATTTGCTAACTCCATCTGAATGAGTCAGCAATGCTGTTAGAGAAGAATCTGATGCAAAATGTGAGAAGGTGTATAACCTAGCTTGGTGATCTTCCCTACCCACTGCCACTGTAGTGTCACTATGCAACTCCCTGATAGCCACTAAATCTGGTGAAAACTCAACTCTCATGCCCTGACCAATGTGAGTGATTTGGTACATTGATAGGAGATTGGTTGAAAGAGAAGGAACACTTAGAATAGTATTGAATGTTCCTCCTTCCATTTCAACTGACCCTCTCCCTGTAACAAAAATTGATGTGTCATCACCCAAACTAATTGAAGTCATGCTACAAGGATCTAAAGATGAAAAATCAACTAGTGAAGAGCCCATGTGGTGAGAAGCACCTGAGTTGATGACCCATGAAGATGTGGAAGCTGATGTAGCTACAAGGGCCTTGCCCTTTTCTTTCTCATTACTCTTGCCTTTTGCCTTAGTAGAATCTTGGGTAGATGAATTCTGCTTGATGGACTCAGGAACACCTACATTGTTCTTCTCTAAAAGATGAGTTAGGTGATATATTTATTTATTTCTTCTTCTCCTGGTCCTTGTTCTTTTTCTTCTTCTCCTTTGTTGAAGTCTTGTCCTTACCATTTCTAGCTATCAAAGCTTGGGGTTGAGTAGAATTCACTGTGCCCATTTGAATTAGCTTATCTTGCTCCCTAGTCAAGTCAGCAATGAATGAATCTAAAGAAGGCATTTTCCATGTAGTGCCAAGGGCACTTTTTGTGGCATGGAAAGTGGAGACAAAGACTGAATAACTTGGACCTAGCTTTGCGAGAATAGAAAGAATGAGTTGATCATCTCTCTTCTCTATCCCACATTATTTCAATTCCAATCTAAGGGCCTTAAACTTAGTGAAGAAGTCATTTAGGGTGTCAAAGTTGCTAGGACTTAGACTTATGAGTTCATTTTTGAGCTCATGACCTCTCATCTCATCAAGCTTCCCAAATAACTTTTCTAAGGTGTCCCATATGTCATTAGGAGTCTAGGAGGATTCTAAATGGAAGAGAAGTTCTGGAGACATAGACAAACTCAGTAATCTATAGGCTTCATCACTACGGTTGTACCACTTGACCTTTTCAGCATCAGTGTTGGGTTATATTTTTATACCCATGGTGATCCTATATAACCCTTTGCTTCTAAGAATGATTGACATTTTAACTTTCCATTCATGATAGTTGAAGGGTTTTAGGGGTTCAAGTTGAAAATAATCTATTTTTAGCTGAATTTAGGTGAAGTTGTGTTGATTGCAAGTTGTGAATTTATGTAGAAAGGAGAATGAAAGCAAAGATCTGCAAGTTGTGAAAAGCAATCACACCCCCCCCCCCAAAAAAAATATTGAGCCCCCCCCCCAAATATGCAAGTGCATGCTCAAAAGATGTTAGACTCAGCTGAGAATGCATCTTAGAGCAATCAGTGCAAGACTAAAGCAAACAATACGTCAGACTCGGTCAAAAATACGTCTTGGGAGACCCAAATTTTTTTGGCACTTTATAAACTAGTGCATTTTTGAAAAATAACAAGTCTACACTATGGAGAATTGAATTAAAAGTAATTTTTCAAAAAATGGCACCCAAAATCAAGCTACTGTTTGCAAGATATTAAAGTTACAATTTTCCCATAACCTAGTGTTTTTGCAAAAAAAAGCACTAAAACATTAAAAAAATGCCTGCTATGGGGAGAAAAAGTGGCTTCCAATCACTCATTGGATTTTGCACAGAATGAGGAATCCAAAGGAGGTTTGTGTGAGGGGGAATTGGCCTCTCACTAACCTGGGCCTCACACTTCATCTTCGTAGGTTGAAGATACAAGTTTTAATTGAAAATCCCCAAAATACAAAACTATCTATAAAACTGAATATTTAACCAAATTGACTAATTTTTTTTTAACAAGTCAATTTTCACTAAAAATATTAAGGCAAAGATTGAATTTAATAGCTGGCCAAGCATCTAAGAGTCCACATGGGATGCCAATCATGAAAGGAGTGCCATTTTCAAGAAAAAATAATAGGCAAAAATGTCTTACAAACAAGGGCATAGTTCTGATTTGGCTGGTCAGAAAAGACAAAGATTTTGAATTTGTTCCTCATAGATCTCAATGTATAGTAGAAAAATAGAAGAGAAGAGATAGAACAGGTGCAGAAATAAAATGCCTAGAGACTTGGGATGCCAAACCAAAAAAAAAAGCGCCTGATTTTGCTTAAAAAAACTTATATACCTGCTAGAAGGATGTCGTACGGCTAGATGATATGGCTAGAACTGACAGCTACTATTGTTCCTTGTTGGAAAGGAGGTTAGCATAGACTAGAAGTGTGACATGGTAGAAGTGAAGCTAAAGTTGGTGCAGAAGTGAAGGCTAAAAGCTTGGCTATAGAAGGATGCTAGAAGGACTAATTTTTGGAGTTGATCTTCCTCCCTCTACTGCTCCACACAATAATGGCACCAAAGAAGAGAAACATATGAACTAGCCCCTGAAGTTAAGACAACGAAGACACCCAAAGGCCAAGGATTTCCAAGGAAACTAACCAGAAATGATATAGACATAATTTTTTTTAATTTTTTACCAAATCTAGAATAAAAAATAAAGAGAACTCCAGTTCTCTTGATTTCAAAATAATCTAAAAGCATAATCACACACAAGATTACCAGGTTAGCTCTAATACCATATCAGAGTTATTGCCAAAATATAGATAATGCGAGTGTAATGGAGACGTGATCACACAAGATGAACAAGTGCACACCACATAGATGCCAAAGCAATTTGAAAATAACACAATAAGAAAAATTGCACAAGACAAAATGGAGAAAACCAAAATCTGATTAGCATGAGATGGCCAAAGTGAGGAATACAAATAGGAGAGTACATAAGTAACTCCTCCACAAAAGGTGGACAAGGCACCCCAAGAATAGAATGTAACTCATCCATGAAAGGTGGTGACAAGGTGCTAAGAATAGAGAAGTAACTCCCATTAAGGGAGTTACTTATGACACCAATGACACATCTATGACACACACCTCCATATAAGCTAGCCTATCCCACAAATGTAGGAAAACTCCATGTATGCACAAGAAATACAATTTCCCTAATTAATAAATAGGGAAAAATAAAAAACTACACTAATAGGTACTATATTTGACCTTGGTTGAAACATGGTGAGTTTTTCTTCACCTTAATATTGATGTTTTGTACTCACTAGCTTAGGTGTTTTTACTTATTGTTGTGTGTGTTTTCCCTAAGTGTTCTTTGGAACATATGTGTGTTTGCTTAGTTGTGTTGTCTTGTGTGTATTTTATATTATTTGGTGTGGTTTAATATGTAATTCAATGTCCATAATGTGCATAGATGACTCCATATCCCAATGGATATGAGTAGGCTATTGGTCCTTGGCATAATTGATTTCCCACCCCTAGGAAATTACTAATAATGTTGAATAATTTGACCACAAGTCAAATTAAGTCAACCCCTCTAGTTGAGAACTTATTATAGTGGTATAATATGGTGTGATAGGTCTCTCTTGGTCTTATAGGGTTAAAATTATGCTTTAGATTTGTCATATTTATCTTAGATAGTCCCATGTCATTCTGAGGCCACTTTTGGGGTCATTTATGAACTTGTATAGTTTTCATAAGAATACAAGTATTCCAAGCTATTATTCAATGTCCCATGTGTTAGTAGATGTTAGACAAACTATTTCATAACTAAATGTTTATGGGTTTCCATGTTGAATACAAGAAAATAGTTGGAAAGAGGTAGTTTTTAGTTATTGTATGACTTTTGCAATAGCTTTGGCATGTGGGAAGGATTCATAGTAATCATTCATGTCCCCTCAACTTAGATCCACATTTGATCAACTTTGATTAGCTCAAAAATAGCATAAAACCATTATATCTCTCCATCACTCTCATTTACATGTAAAATTGGTCAACTTATTTCAGTCTAGTATAGATAGTAAGAGGTGAATTGGATAAAATTCTATTTAGGTCTAAAAATAATCCTTGTCTACTAAAAATCTGAGGTAGGATTTAGAGGATTGGTTTCTTGTGCTCTTTAAACCATTGCTTAGAGTGGTAGTGACTCTTCTCTACTCACTCATTCTCATACCTTTTAGGTTTCTCTTATGTTTGGATCATTCCATACAAATCAAGTTTTGAACATGTTCTATAATTGTTTGAATACCATTCTCATGTATTTATTTTTTTGGTTTACATGTTTTGTGTGAAGGAGTTGGCATGAACTATCTCACTTTTCTAGTTGAGAGCTCCATTTCTAGTCTACAGATGGTTTCCATCATTTGTAGAGGCTTATATCCCTATTTTATCTCTATAACAATGGTAATACAAAGGTAAAATTTTGTCTTTATCTTTCATTTGTAAAGTGATCATTCTCTCCCAAGGAGATTTGGTCTCAAATTCATCTTAGATGGAATGTATAGCTAGGTTATACTTCATAACAATGGTAATACAAAGGTAACATGTGTTTATCTTTCATTTAAGTTGGGTGAATATTTTGTCATCAACTGACAGATGGAAAAATGGTTACATCAACCATATCATAAGGAGATTTATATGGAAAAATGGATGTGGTGACCACAACCAGAATGAGACAAATCTCTCCTCTCAGCAAGGGGAGGTTCCCTATATATATATATATATATATATATATATATATATATATATATATATATATATATATATATATATATATATATGTATGTATGTATGTATATATATAGATATATGTATATATATATATATATACATATATATATATATATATACATATACATATACATATATATATACATATATATATATATATATATACATATATATATACATATATATATATATATATATATATATACATATATATATATATATATATAAGCTAAAACTAGACACAGGTGAAATCATACCATCCATCTCTCTTTTTTTAGAGATGATGTTCACAGAACGGAGGAGAATTCTAGTGTAATTACTAAAGGCACAATTTTGTCTTTATCTTTCATTTGTAAAGTGATCATTCTCTCCCAAGGAGATTTGGTCTCAAATTCATCTTAGATGGAATGTATAGCTAGGTTATACTTCATAACAATGGTAATACAAAGGTAACATGTGTTTATCTTTCATTTAAGTTGGGTGAATATTTTGTCATCAACTGACAGATGGAAAAATGGTTACATCAACCATATCATAAGGAGATTTATATGGAAAAATGGATGTGGTGACCACAACCAGAATGAGACAAATCTCTCCTCTCAGCAAGGGGAGGTTCCCTATATATATATATATATATATATATATATATATATATATATATATATATATATATATATATATATATATATATATATATATGTATGTATGTATGTATATATATAGATATATGTATATATATATATATATACATATATATATATATATATACATATACATATACATATATATATACATATATATATATATATACATATATATATATATATATATATATATATACATATATATATATATATAAGCTAAAACTAGACACAGGTGAAATCATACCATCCATCTCTCTTTTTTTAGAGATGATGTTCACAGAACGGAGGAGAATTCTAGTGTAATTACTAAAGGCACTTCTCTTATTTCAAAAATGATATTCATCAAATAACATGAATTATTACTGGGTAGTAATTGTAACCAAAAGAAACCCATGAAATCACAAAGTCTTTCATTGCTTCTCCCATTGATTAAGACAAAGTAACATAGTAGAATGAATTGTAGCACAAAGTCTCCACTTCAACTACAATAGAGTAAAGGATTAAAAAGGATAAACATAGCTCAAAGTCTCTCCAATATCCTTTATAGTAAAACACAAAACACACAACAAACTAAAGACAATTATAGTAGCACAAGGTCTCCCACAGTTAGCTTCAAGACACCTTCTAGGTTATTTCCACTAGTTTTGCTTATTTGATTAAATGGACAAGACTATATTTAGGAAAAAAGACATAAGAACAATTTCCTAAATAACACAAGTTATTTCAACACAAAGTCTGAAAGGTCACTTGCTTCTCCTTCACCTGATAAAATATGATTAACAATCTGAGCTCAAAGTCTCAAGAATGCCTTTAAATTTGGGTAGAGTTTCACTTCTAATAATAGAGAGATCTCCCCTCTACAAAATGAGAGATTACAATATATAGCATCCAAAGAAAGACTTGGGCACTTATTTTCTTGAAATAGCCCATGCTGCATTCAATATTATATGAAAGGGCCATGCTGGAATAGATTATTAGCCTTAACTTTGGCATTATAAATCATCTTAAATATCTTCTCCTAAGCATGGGTTGCCTGGTCTTCTTTATGATTCTTACACAGCTATCCATTCACCTTTACTTAAAGAAGAAAAACATGCCACGCCATTGAATGTTTGTGTTCTCTAAGGTCCACCTGGTGGACTATTCCACCTACTGGAATAACTCTTCTATAGATATTTCTAGATTTTTTATAGTCGTTCCCTCTTTCCTTGCTATATTTTGTCTCTTCTTAGTGATCTGAGCTCTCAAGGCTATCTTCTCAGTTTCTACTAGTGCCTTCGGCTCCTTTCTTGGCTAGTCACTGAGTTTGTTCTTAAGTCTGTGCTCTTTTTAAAAAATCAATGGTTATTCCATCACCCTAAATTTGATATCTACGAGGATGTCATTGGTCACTTGAACCACTTTGAACCTTGAACCTTGAACTCTTATAGTTTAATGGTTCAAAGTTCAACGGTTCGGCAACTCAATGTTTTGTAAAGGGTTGCATTCACTTAGTTTTATTTTGTGTGCTCAAGGCATCACTAAACCGATTATTTAAACCATTTGGTTGAAGATTTTTCTAGAATCTTTTGCTTCATCCATTCGCTTGAAGCTTCCACTCAAACTTTGATCTTTGAACCCTTCAAACTCATTGAACCTGTTGAACCTTTGAACCTTTTGAAGTTTAATGGTTCAATGGTTCAACGGTTCATTCTAACTCTTTGAATCCATTAAAGCTTCGAACTCTTTGAATCCTTTTATTCTTTGAGTCTATTGAACTTTTTTAACCTTTAAACCTTTCAGAGTCAGTGTTCAATAGTTTAATGGTTCAATGGTTCATTCTAATTCTTTGAACCCCATCGTTAAATCTTTTGATTGAACCTTAGCATTGAACCATCCTTAAAACACTTAGGAAATGCCTTAAGTGTTTTGAAATTCCCTTTGAGAAAGCTTGCCTATTGAACTTGCAATTTCCTTAGCTGAAAAGGCTTGATTATTTGAAAAACTTAACTGCTCAAAACATTTTAAAAGAAAGAAAGAGACCATTTTGGCCTATGGGATAGAAAATTATTGACATGTTGTCCACAAAAACAAGTGGCAGATTTTGGGAACAATAGTTGGCTCCACTTGGGGAACTTCCATCGATTGAAATTTTGAAACAATTAAAGGTAGTAGAAACCAAAATCTCAGTGCCTTCATCTATGCAATTGGGCTATGGACTCATGCTTACTAAAAAAAAAGGCACCAAAAATAAATGAACAAAACAAAAGAAAGAAAGATTATACATATGTACAACTCAACTTATCTGATACTTCAAAGATTAAAGTTCTTCAGATACTACCCACTGTGAGGTAGTGCAAATGGCATTCCATCTTGATATTTTAGCAAGAAGTTATTTTCACCATTTAATCAATGAATAGCAAATGGGCCTCTCCATAAGGAATCCAATTTTACATGCATTCCTTTTGTTTCTCTCCTCTTGTCCCACAACAAGACTTGATCTCCAATCCAAAAATCATAAATCCTCACTTTCTAATCAAAGAGTCTCTTTACCAGACTTTGATGTGCAACAATACGATCTACAACCATAGTTCAATGATCATTTAGTCTAGTCAAGCACATGATCCTCTTATCAATGGAACTTTCAAAAGTTGAATCTTTTACTACCTTTGCCAATTTTAATGCAAGTAATTTTAGGGTGATTGGTATCTCTACATTTAAACCATATAGAATTTGGAATGGGGACATACATATCACCCATTTGGGTGTAATCTTGTCTACCCATAAGGTGTCAATTAATGCTTTATGCCAGGTTCTATGATTGTTATCTACCAGCTTTTTGATAATGGTCACCAGGTTCTTATTGCTTGATTCTGCTTGATTGTTTCCTTGTATATAATAGTCAAAAGAGTGGGAGAGGATAATCCCATAATAGTAGTAGAACTGGGTAACCTCATGAGAAGAGAAATCAGTTGCATTGTCTGTTACAATCTTGGTTGGGACTCCAAACCTAGAAATAATATTTTCCTTGAGAAAATTACATACCACTTCTGAAGTAACATGCTTGATTGGAATGGCTTCCACCCACTTGGTAAAGTAGTATGTGGCTATGAGAACATAGTCATGTCCAACACTTGAGGATGGATTTACAGTGCTAATGAAATCAATTCCCTATTGCTAAAAAGGCTCTTCAATTACCATAGGCTTGAGAGGTAGTGCGATGAACTTGGGTTTCCCAACAAACTATTGACACAGTTTGCATCTATGCACCCAAGTGTATGAATCTCGAAATAGAGTAGGCTAATAGTACATGGCTCACAGAATCTTATGGGTAGTCACAAGTGTAGAAAAATGTCCTCCACAAGCCAAATTGTGGAAGGACTCCAAAATTTTGCTCTACTACACTTTATTCATGCAACAAAGGAATACCCCATCAAGGTTCCTCTTATATAAACCATTGTCCCATAGGACAAAGTTGGCATATTTCAACTTAACAGTCTTCTTTTCTTTACAAGATAGTGAGTAAGACATTCACCATAGGTAAGGAAATGATCAATATTGGAATACCACTTATTCATAGTGGTGATAAAGAGAACTATAGGCATGTTTTCAACCTCTATTTCTTCATGCCCTGCTTCTTCTAGTATATTATCAACAATTAATTGGTAGAGATCTCTTCCCTACACAAGCTTCATAGGTTTAATAACAAGATCAAACTCCTAGATTTTGGCAATCCAATTGCCCCTTTTTGTTCCAAACTTCTATTGAGTTAGAATGGACTTTACTATTGTACCAATAACTAGAACAACAGTGTGTGAGTTTAGGATGTAAAAACAAAAGTGTTTTACCACCTTTACCATAGCATAAGCATGCTTCTACATGTTTGAATACTTCAACTCATGATATTTAAGAGGACAACTCATGAAATATATGGGGGACTCCACACCTTCTTTGTTATACTAAACCAAAATAGCTGAAAGCATGTGTTTAAAAGCATAGTTGTATATCATGAAGTCTTTGGTTTAATTAGAACAAACCAAGATTGGGGCATCGGTGATAGCTTCCTTGATGTCTTGAAATGCTAACTTTCATTCTTCAGTCTAGCTGAAAGTAGCTTTACCCTTCATCATGTTGACAATGTGGCGAGTCTTTTCTAGGAATTCAAGAATGAACCTTCATAGAAAATTCACCTTTCCAAAGAAAGAATGAACTACAGTCTTGCTGGCAGGAAGAGCAAGCTCTTGGATGGATTTGACTCTTTCTAGGTCAATATTTATGCCTTCTCGGGACACAATGTGACTGAGAAGTTTACCTTTCATAACCCCAAAAATTGATTTCTTGGGATTAAGAGAAATACCATTTTGTCGAGATCATTCCAGCACTTATTGCAGATGATGCACATGATTAGGATGATGTTTAGAAAAGACATTCAAGTTGTCTACATATACCACAATGAACTTCCCCATTTCATTTTTGAAGGCAAGATCCATCACTCTTTGGAAAGTGGCACCAATATTGATCAAGCCAAAAGGCATTTTGTGATATGCAAAGGTGCCCCAAGGTGTAGTGAAAGTGGTCTTATGTTGATATGCTTCACCAACTTCCACTTTATTATATCCCAAAAAACTATCTAACATTGATAACATCTCTGTGTCAGTCACTATTTGTAGCAGCTGATCCATGATGGGTAGGGGATAGTTGTCTTTTAAAGATGACTAATTCAAATTTCTAAAATCAACATACAGGTGAATTTTTCCATTATTATTTCTCACAGGGACTATGTTTGAAATCTAGGTGGAATGATGGATTGGGAAAATAATTCTTGCATTCATCATTTTTTGTATCTCAAAAAGAATAGTGCTTGATATCCTGGGGTTGTACTTTGTTTCTACTTGTGAGGCAATGACCCAATCTTGAGAGGAATTTCATGCTAAATTTATTTAGGCCTAAGAGATTTTAGGTCATCATAAGAGTATGCCAAAACATCAATGTAATGGTGAAGTAGAGTAATGAATTTGAGTTTTTCATCAGGAGTGCAACAATTCCCAATGTTGACCATTTTGGGATTATCTTCTGTACTCAAATGTATTTGATCAAAGTCCTTGGAGGATTTTGTATCCATTTGTGGCTTCTTGATACTCCTATCATGTTTATTGAATAGCTTCTAAAGGGAAACTAATCCTTTGGGAATTTTATTCCCTTTGAGCTGAAGCAACTCTTTACCAATCTTTAAATTTGTTTCGAGTGCTGCTTCCCATGGTAGAGATTCATTGACTTCAAAATGAAGCTTCTAAAAGCTATCTATCTATTCCATAAAAGTAATGATTTGGTTGTCACCATTGAACACCTATCGATGGTTAGTATTATCAGGGACACTTAGTTAAAAGACCAGCTCAATAATGTACTTATTACCTTTAAAATCTTGGTGAGGGACCATGAGATTTGTAGATATGGCCAAGGAATCCACTCGATTATTGAATTCTCTAGGCACCGTATAAATACTAAATGCATCAAAAATTTTAAGGCAGTCCCATACTAGATTGTGATAATGTCACAGTATTTCATTCTTGGTTTGATACAGGGTCTTCACCTGACAAAACACCAACTTAGTATCTCTTCAGGCATGAAGCTGCTTGATGCCATTAACTTGAGTAGCCTTTAATCTAAGTAGCAAAGATTCATACTCGGTTGTGTTTTTGGTATTAATGAACCACAAATTTTATGAGTAGGGGAAAGTATCTCCTTGAAGAGATATCAAAACAACTCCAGCTCCAGAATCAGTAAAAGAATTACTTCCATCAAATTCCAGAATATAGACATCATTAGAATTTGATCTTCTATCATATTTTTCCTCATCAGGGAGGGAAGATCCTTTTCTATCTGTATTGTGCCCTACCAATTCTTCTAATGTATTTTATAAATTTTTGGATTGTCACCTAGTAAACTTTCATCTGTTAAAACATAAACATCTTTAGTAGATAAAAAGTAATTACCCATGCCTAAAGATTCAAATAGAATTTGAGATTCAGGGGTTGATGTTTGGGTGACAATGTATTTTGATTCCTTTTCAGGAAGTAGCCTTTACATGACACCTTTGATAGGAACCCTTGCCTCAGACAGGTCCATGCTTAATTCTCCACCCACATCCTTGCAAAATTTTTGCCTAAGCAGAATGCCGTAGGAAGATGAAACATTGACCACCAGGGCTATCATTTTAATCCTCTTATCTACGAAGGCCACAAATGTAAATTGGGCATCTTTGATCTATCCCAAAAGTGGTACTTGTTTATTTTCCATGGAGAAACATCTCCTAAAATTTTTAGTCAGTGTGAGCTTGAGAGAGTCTGCCACCTTGGTAGGCATCACATTGTCAGAGGTGCCAGAGTCTATTATGTAGTTGCTCAGCGTATGACCAGTTATCAATAGGGAAACATAAAAAGTTTCTATTTTCCTAGGGGAAATAAGAGGAGTAATGACAAGATTGTTTTGAGTGGATGTGTTCTTTGGGGGATCATGAGTTACCTTTAAAACATCTTATCTTGCAAGGATAGTTTTTTTCTTAATGCATTTAACTAGCCTATCCAACTGCTTAGGGTTGGCTTATAAGTATTCAAACTCAGACATTTGGATCTTGGTCTTCTTAGTATGATCAAATATATTAAATGACTAAAAGGAAATAAGAATAGAGGAAGGAAGTACATGATTCTAGGTTTTATTGGGTGTGGTACTGGTCTGAGAAATTGAAGTAGAAGGTGCAGGATTGCTTGAGGTACTTACTTTTTTATTAATCACTGGGTCCTTTGATTGGAAAGGTAGTGAAGTCTCTCATTTAGAAATTGAAATTACTAGTCAAGATTCTTCCCCTATTTTACCCTTATGAGCTTTTTGAGTTGACTAGTTTTAGGACCTGGTAAATATAGCGTATGATCCATCAAACACTTCTCCCTTACTTATGGGTTCATTCTAGTAATTTAGGAAACCAATGTTAGAGTCGCTTGCTAATTATTCTTCACCTTCTATAAATAGATTAGCATTATCTTTTTGGTCTCACTTAGGTTGGAAAGAGAAATCATGTTTAGCTTCATGTTAAATAACTACTGAGTTAGTTGGTGTTACTTCAATGGAAAGCTTCCCTTGTGGGGGAGGAAGATGATTTGGTTGCCCTTGATTCCTTGTAGCATTGCCTTGATATAATTGGTTGAGAAAAATCCTCCTTGGTATATATCGATAAGAAGGAGGAGCAAACATCCCTTGTGCCATTTTCTTTTTTAGAGCTAGTAATTCATTTGTTAGCTTTTGCACCATAGGATTAGTGGTGCCTGTATAAAAATTTTCAGAAGATGAAGAAGATTTATTTCTTTTAGGATCTCTTCTTATCTTTTCTACCAAGATAAGATCCTCTTTAACCTCAATCACCAAAATCTAAGCTACAACAAGATCTATGTGGCTAGCCCACCTCAATAGGAAACTCACTTCAAGAAGTTGAGAGTTGATGAAGAAGAATTTAAGATTCTCGGGTGTCAGCTAAGCAATTATAGGAATCCTATTCCTCAGCTTATCAAATTTAGGAATGAAGTATCGCATAGGTTCATGAGGCTCCTTCTTAATTTTATTAAGCTAAGCTAATAGGGCATGTGCATCTTCTATAGGTTTGAACCTGGCCTCAAACATGGCCTTGAGAGTGTTCTAGTTAGTCACTATTTGTGGTTGCAGATGATAAAACCAGTCTACAACAGTGCCTTGTAATGTTTCCACAAACAGTCTGACTACTATATCTTCATATTTAATGCCTATCACAACACAGGCTATGCAAAAGGCTATGATATGTTCATCAAGATGAACTTTACCATCACCATATAACTTGGGAACATTCTTTCTTGAACTATGGGGTAGTTCATGTAAATGTGGGGTTACATTCAGAGGACCAAAAGTATTACCCTAGGGGCCTTGAGCTGCCATGATATGACTATTGAAAGCAGGGATAAAAAATATTGTGGGATATGTATAGATAAAGCTCTACTAACAGAGGAAAGAGAAGCTTCACCTGGTATTGGAGATCTGATATTGGTAGGAGGAAAACTCTTGGTTCACTGAAGGTGAGATGGTGGAGGAAAAAGATCAAAATTACTCAGCTGCACCAACTCAAATATAGGTTTAATAATATCTTGAGCTCTTTAGCTTCATGTATATGGTGGATCAGCTATAGTGTGAAATGGAAATGGAAAATAACTAGAACTAATTTAATTTAAATGTTGAGGCTTCAAATTACACGTTCTTCTCTAGCAGAGTGACAAAAAATTATTGGGTGAATATTTTCTCATCAACTGATTGAAAAACAAATGGTTACATCAACCATAGCATAAGGAGATTTATACAGCAAAATGGATGTGGTGACCAAAACTAGAATGAGACAAATCTCTCCTCTCAACAAGGGGAGGTTCCCTATATATATAAGCTGAAAATTGACATAGGGGTGACATCATACCACCCATCTCTATTCTTTTAGAGATGATGTTCATATAATAGAGGAGAATTTTGGTGTAATTAATGAAGGCACTTCTCTTCTTTTATAAATTTATAGGACCTAAGTTCCCCAAAGCTCTGACACAACTTGTCAGAATTAAGAGCACACATGACTACCATTGTATAGGCAACTTAAGCATGTAGAAATAACCAGAAGCAAAAGTAACTAGAATTCACAAATAACACAGAATATGAGAGATAATACACTATCTTGTATTAACATTTGTACAAAAAAGAATACAATAAAGAGATGCCACTCTCTTCCACCTTACAGAGGCTTCCCACACCTTAAGTGTACAGTAATTCTTCTTCAAAACACTCTCCTACCAAACACAGTCCCAACAACCAACTCACACACAGAATTGGTGTTCACCTCTCCAACTAGTCAGTAATAACCCTGCTAGTACACCAAGCACTCTAAAGTACTTCAAGTTGATCTCCCATGAACCTGCAATCTAAAATTTAATATACCATACTTACAATGGAAGGATCTTCCTTGCCTTCCTTTCTAGCTCATTAGTGGAACTAGGAGAAACACACACTTTGTTCTCTTCACTAGCACACTTTACAATACATGCCAATGGGTCTATAAATAGATCCCAGACTTGAAAAATAACTTAGACTCTTAGTTTACTATAATTATCTATGCAACTCAAGACTCGAAATAGCCTTTACATGCAAACACTCTGTTCACTAAACTAACTGCTTGTGTAACAAATAGTTCTGGAACACACATGCAATCAATGCTGGTCCCTGCTTGCCTAGTGCTGCCAACGTCGGCCGACTCCTTGCCAATGCCAATTTCCTTCTGCACTAATCACGACTAACGTTGGTCATGCTACCAATGCTGGTGCTTCTGGGTCTTCAGCAACCTCCTTTTCTTTGTCTGCAACAAGTTGAAACTTTTACCTCCACAAGCTAACAATCTCCCACTTGGAGATAAATAGTTACAACTGTACTTGTACCTATACACCATCTAGTTTATTCCCTTGGCTCTATATCCCTCTTCAAGATCACTCTTGAAGACCAACCACCACACACCCTATGGTGCAACACCTATCATCCAAATCACCTACCACATCCACATCTACAAACCATGTAGAAAAATAACTTGAACCTGCATAACATGTACACCTGCTGCTGGTCCCTCTAAGAATCCACTGAACTACCCTCCAATGCTTCTTTCCAGAATTGGCTCCAAACTTGTGACAACTCCCACTACTTGAGAAAACTCAGGTCTAGTACATACCATGCACTTAACCTCATTATGTGAATCAAGACACAGTTCTATGAAATGTCCAACCATCGGCGTGCTAACCAGTCTCACACAATCATCCTGAAATAAAGTCAACATATGACCTTCCATGTCCCTAGAACACACTCATGCCAAATAATCTTTTTGCTCCTAGATTCTTCATGACACACCTCTGAACTAGCTTTACCTTTAGTTCAGCAACTCCCTATATATGTAACCCTACAACAAGCACATCATATAGTAATAGGATAATGTAGCTAATATTATCTAACCTTGTAAAGAGAAACACAATGATCAAACCTCCATTGCCGTACAACTTATGCAAGACCATATACCCTGGCCTTCTGTCTCACGTATCCATTTTTGCTCTTCTTCATCTTGAACATCCATTCATCTCTTAGTGCTTACTTCCAGCTGGCAACTCCACCCAAAACTCCTGTTTGGTTCTCCTCCAAGGAATCACATCTTTCATCCATGCCAAGTTCCCACTGTTTCCTATATCTACCTATTCTACTTCTTTAACAACTTCCTGGTTCTTTACCATAAGTGAGAAAAAAGTAGTGTAAAGAAGGGAAATGATGAATTTGAGGCCTACCTACCCTTTAAGTCCTCCATATGGGTGCTTGAGACTCCTTGATAGCTTGCTATCCACCCAAAATTCATCTCAGTGATCGATGCCAGTCACATCTTAGTCTACATCCGACCAATGTCAGTTTCCTGTGACTGCCTCATTATCAACATCGGTTCCCCCTTGCTGATGTTGGTGTTTATCTATCCTGAGTCACTGACGTCGAGCTGCACATAGCTGATGTCAGTCCCTGTCTAGAGGCTGATGTCAATTTTCTAGCCGACGTCAGTCTCTATGTTTTGCATGTGAGAACTAACTTTTACCTGTGAGCTCCTTTTGTACCAAACCCTTGTCCAAATCACCCTTGCTCTACTCAGAATTCTTTTGCCCCTTGTGCTAAACTTTGTCTGTCACCTTCTCCTTGAAAACTAAGGCTTTCTTGTTCTTGTCACTAACATTGAATTCCTCAAGAAACGTCACCTTCTTCTTCTGCATATAAAAACCTTGATCTATGCTCTTCAAATCTAAAAGCATACCCTTTGACTTAAGAACATGCATCTCCTTCTTATTCATGTGACCAAACCTATTAAGCCACATTTTTGAATCTACAGCTGAAGTAGATAACCTAGAAAGAGAATCAATAATACAAGTAGATAGATAAAGCATACTTACTTTCTTACCTCTTGCTACAACAAGTGCACCCTTGGTAACCTTCTAAGAGTCTACTGCAGGAGTTACTGTGTAACCCTCATCACCCAAACTTCTAATAGAAATCAAATTCTACTCCAGAACTGGGACATGCATGACCTCCTTTAACACCCATGTGTTACTTGTCTACAATTTTAGCTTCACTTTCCCTTTGCCAACCATCTGACAAGGCTTTCCATCCCCTACACAAATTTCTCCAAAGTCTCCCTGGACATACTCATAAAAAATTTCCCTATTTGGGGATGCATGAAAAGAGGCACCAAAATCTAAAACTCAAGATTCTACTTTATCTAAAGAACATACCAGAGCATCCTGTGCAACAAAATCTGCAACATCTGCTTCTTCTTCATGTCCTTCATGTTGATCTTCTACCAACCAACAATCTTTCTTTTCCTACTCTTTCTTTCCACATTTATAGCAAGTTATTCTACCATACCTGGACTTGGACCTCCTACTATTAAACTTTTCCATTCGTAGCTTACTGTCTTCTACCATTGCTCTACTCCCACTCAAACATAAACCCCTGTGAGTAACCTGTAATCAACACACACTAACTAGATCTAATCCAACCTATTAGTATCCCAACCAAAAGCTCTAATACCATTTGATAGGACCTAAGTTCCCCAAAGCTCTGACACAACTTGTCAGAATTAAGATCAAACATGATTACCATTGTATAGGCAACTTAAGCATGCAAAAATAATCAGAAGCACAAGTAACTAGAATTCACAAATAACACAGAATATAACAGATAATACACTATCTTGTATTAACATTTGTATAGAAAAGAATACAATAAAGAGATGCCACTCTCTTCCACCTTACAGAGGCTTCCCACACTTCAAGTGTATATTAATTCTTCTTCAAAACACTCTCCTACGAAAAATGGTCCCAATAACCAACTCACAAACAGAATTGGTGTTCACCTCTCCAACCAGTCAGTAATAACCCTACTAGTACACCAAGCACTCTAAAGTACTTCAAGTTGATCTCCCATGAACCTGCAATCTACAATTTAATAGACCATACTTACAATGGAAGGATCTTCCTTGCCTTCCATTCTAGCTCATTAGTGGAACTAGGAGAAACACACACTTTGTTCTCTTCACTAGCACACTTTACAATACATGCCAATGGGTCTATAAATAGATCCCAGACTTGAACAATACCTTAGACTCTTAGTTTACTATAATTATCTTCATATCTCAAGACTCAAAATAGCCTTTACATGCAAACACTCCGTTCACTAAACTAACTGTTCGTGCAACGAACAGTTCTAGAACACACAGGCAATCGATGCCGGTCCTTGCTTGCCTAGTGTTGTCGATGTTGGCTAACTCCCTGCCGACACCGGTTTCCTTCTGCACTGATCATGACCGATGTCAGTCATGCTACTGACACCGATGCTTCTAGGTCTTCAAAAACCTCCTTTTCTTTGTTTGCAACAAGTTGAATCTTTTAGCTCCACAACCTAATAGAAATGATATTCAGCAAATAGTAGGAATTCTTCTTGGGTAGTAACTGTAACCACAAGAAACCCATGAAAACACAAAGTCTTTCATTACTTCTCCCACTAATTAAGACAAAGTAACACCGTAGAATGAAGTGTAGCACAAATTCTCCACTTCAACTACAACAGAGTAAAATATTACAAAGGATAAATGTAACTCAAAGTCTCTCCAATATCCTTTATAGTAAAACACAAAACACACAACAAACTAAAGACAATTATGGTAGCAAAAAGTCTCCCATTGTCAACTTCATGACACCTTCTAGGTTATTTCCACTAGTTCTACTTATTTGATTAAATGGAGAAGACTGTATTTAGGAAAAAAGACATAAGAACAATTTCCTAGATAACACAAGCTATTTCAACACAAAGTCTGAAAGGTCACTTGCTTTATCATTCACTTGATAAAATATGATTAACAATCTAAGCTCAAAGTCTTAAAAATGCCTTTCAATTTGGGTAGAGTTTTGCTTCTAATAACAGAGAGATCTCCCCTCTACAAAATGAGAGATTACAATATATATCATCCAAAGAAAGACTTAGGCGCTTGTTTTCATGAAATGGCCCATGCTGCATTGAATGCATTGAATATTATTTGAAAGGGCCATGATGGAATAGGTTATCAGACTTAACTTTGGCATTCTAAATCATCTCAAATGTCTTCACTGAAGCATGGGTTGCCTGGTCTTCTTTATGATGCTTACACAGTTGTGCATTCATCTTTACTTAATGAAGAAAAATAGGCCACACCATTGAATGTTTGTGTTCTCTAAGGTCCACCTGGTCAACTGTTCTACCTATTGGAATAACTCTTTTTTAGATATTTCTAGATTTTTTGTAATCATTCTCTCTTTCCTTGCTACATTTTTTCTCTTCCTGGTTATCTGAGCTCTGAGGCTATCTTCTGACTTTCTGCTGGTACCTTCGACTCTTTTCTTGGCTAGTCATTGAGTTTCTTCTCAGGTCTATGCTCTTTTATAAAAATCAATAGTTATTCCATCACCCTGAACTTGATGTCTATAGGGATGTCACTGGTCACTTAAACCACTTTGAACCTTGAACCTTGAACTCTTTTGGTTCAATGGTTTAATGGTTCAAAGTTCAACGGTTCAGTGATTCAATGTTTTGTAAAGGGCTACGTTCACTTAGTTTTATTTTGTGTGATCAAGGCATCATTGAACCAATTCTTTGAACCATTTGGTTAAAAAAATTTCTATAATATTAAACTTCATCCATTCACTCAAAGCTTCCACTCAAACTTTGAACTTTGATCCTTTCAAACTAGTTGAACATGTTGAACCTTTGAACCTTTCAAAGTTCAATAGTTCAATGGTTCAACGGTTCATTCTAACTCTTTTAATCCATTAAAGCTTCAAAATCTTTGAATCATTTTATTCTTTGAGTTTGTTTAACTCTTTTAACCTTTGAACCTTTTAGAGTCGGGGTTCAATGGTTCAACGGTTCAATGGTTCATTCCAATTCTTTAAACCTTGCCGTTAAGTCTTTTGATTGAACCTCAGCATTGAACCATCCTCAAAACACTTAGGAAATGCCTCAAGTGTTTTGAACTTCCATTTGAGAAAGCCTCCCTATTGAACTTATGATTTCCTTAGCTGAAAAGTCTTGATTATTTGAAAAACATAGCTGCTCAAAACATTTTGAAAGAAAGAAAGAGACCATTTTGGCCTATAGAATCTAAAATGGTCGACATGTTGTCCACAAAAACAAGTGATGGATTTTGGGAAAAACAATTCCTAAAGTGATCATTATCTTCCAAGGATATTTGGTCTCAAAGTCATCTTAGATGGAATGGATAGTCAGAATTCTTTACAAACAGTCATCACAATCAGGTGGAATTGAGTCTTGAATAGTCATGGTGATGGGATGAAGAGATTTCAACGTTGTGAGAAATATCATAAAGTTTGAAAAATTAGGTTTTAGATATTCAAATGGATTAAAATTGGTTTATATAACTAATTATCTAACATATACAATTTTGAGGCTGATATCCACCTTCAAGAAGCTTCCAAAGAGGGACTAAAGCATTGAAATGAAGGTGTTGGGGCCTCTCTGAAACCTTTATTAAAGTTTTTGAGAATGGATAATATCATTGAGGTAGTGGAAAAGCCATCAATCCATATGGAAAACTTGAGAGCCATTTACATAGTCAATAAATCTTCTTTAGAGACATATTACCTTAAATTCTCTAAATTACATTTTGCCCATACTTTTGGTCCTTCTATAGTAGATTATCTTAAGGTCTAGGTAGTATAAGTGATTTAAATCTTATAACCTAATTATACAAGTAAGGTATTTAAATAAAAATATGGATGATTGATCAATAAAGGATGATGTTTGGGAGGTTTCCAACTTAGACATTTTTGGCCTATGACAATCAGATAATCCTATGTTAGAATGACTAAAAACAACCAAGACTAAAATAACCTATAGTATGGAGTAAAACTATGGTTTTAATGGTATGAATTAAATATTTTGGTTTGGAATGGTTATATTAGCCTCAAGAAGGGTCAAATATCATGAAATCTAATGTCAATAATAAATCATCACCTACAAGTCTCATGGCCTCTAAATTGGCATCTGCAGTTAGTCTATAGACCAAAGTATGTTGATAGTGAGGCATAATGAGAAAACCCTATAGACATGGTTATAAATGTAAGTTTTAATTAAACTAAAGAATCACGTATCAATAAAAGAGTGAAATACAGTGATTTGACTCAAGTCAACACCTATAGGAAACCTCCAAACTCAACTAAAATGAACACCTACAGTTTGCTACAATACTTGAACTAACCAAAGCTAGTAAGAAAATATGTTTTAAGGGTGGGAAGAGATGTAGGATGAGATTAAAATGTATTTTATACCCTTGAAATGATGATATCAATTCTATATGATGCTTAAGATAAAATAGAGATTGATGTATAACCTCAACCTATAGGTGGTTCTAGACCTTGCATAATTAGTAGGTTTGAGAAGTATGTCTTGAATTTTTTGAATATTTAAAGGGTCTATTGGTTGATCTAATTGTAAAATTTTATAAATAAGGTATTTATTACATAATTTATCCTCCCATATCTTTAATTTTGATACGTAAACATGGGAGATTCCCTTTGTTCTATCTCAAACAAAGGGCTCTCCTAGATAGACTACCCTACAAGTTTAGCATGAAGATGGTAATAGGGTGTGATAAGGATTCTTAATTAAATTTAATTATGATGTACATAGTTTCAATGAAATTTAAATATTATATAGGATACCCCAAAGTCATGAGAAAACATTTAGAGTGGTTATAGGCCATGAACACAGTTAGGACTATTAGGTTTATGACTAGGCCTAAAACCCTAATGGTGTTCAATCTCACTTCCAAGACCAAATGAACCTTCCCACATAGTTGATGACCCTTAGGGGGAAGTTTATAATGAGATAGTACCATTGGTGTGTAGATAACATCTCCAAGTTGGTCAAATTTGGCTTATTTAACCTCAGACCTACATAAAATACACTTAAGGAGATCTATAGGCCATCTTTAGATGTTCATACCTATACATACACATTTCATAGTGACCCAAGGAGTTTGGAAGATTTAAATGAGGTCTTACACTTTATTTTAGTGGTATTTTGTGGTAGGTTTGATGTCATCATTTTATTAACAATCTTTAAGAGTCCAAACCCTCTGAAACCCTTGGTTTTGACTTGATAGTTAAGATAGGAAAGAATATTCATGCAGAGAGAGTCAGATGGCCTGGAAATGGTTTTGTACTTGTGGCCGAATCTATAAATCTCCATCACATCAGATTGGTATACACCCTACTTGTATGAATAAGGTACAAAATAGGATTTTTTACAAGTTTATGATTGTTTTACGGGTGTAGAGGAGAACTAAGGAGTAAGAATCATTGGGGGAGGTAAATTAAGGCCCATTATAAATATCCATATCCATTTATCACAAAATATGTGTTTTCACTTGTATTTTAACCCATTGAGTAGATGAATAATCTCTCCTTATCCAAGTGGCACAATGGAAACACCTTTGGGCTTGTGGGTAGTTTAAAGATGAGGATAATCTCTAGATAAGGATAACTCCCTTGATGTACCACTTTGGACTGAAAATAAAAATAAAATTTGGCGGTGAAAATGGAGAGATAAAATTTAAATCAAACTATCTTAATAGAGTTAATAAACCAAATATATTGATGAATTCCAACTAGTTCCATGTTACATACGAAATTAAGGGACAAACTGAACATACACACCTTTAATCTACATCTTCTCACATCAATGTTACATTGTGAAGTTATAGATGAATGTAAAAATATAGGAGGAATAGATAAAAGGCATTGAATGGAACTAATTAAAATACAAACTCACTAAATCCTTGACATTTCCTAGAACACATCACCTTCCCTATAATAAGAAACTTTCCAACTATAAATATGATGCAAGAATGATACATGTTAAGGAATCCATAGTCTTCACTAAGAAAGATAAAAAATTAAAGTAAAACAAAATAATAATAGTATATAATAGTTGAAAAATTAGTATACTTATTAATCAAATTATATACCATTGAGTAGGGATTCACCTTACTCAGGTGGAGCATAGATTACAATGGCCAAAATGGCTAGTTCTTATAGAACATGAGAGAGAGAGAGAGAAGAGAAGAGAGAATTTCAAGGGTAACAAGGAAACTTGTCAATTTGAGAAAAAAAATTAATTGTGCATGATATGAGGATATGGGATTAACCATGTAAGTTCAAGAATCCCAAGTGTCCATCCAAGTCATCAAACTCTTGCAAAGTGGCATAACATTCCTCATTTTAGCTCAAAAAACTACCTTTATGATTTGAACCAATTTGAACATAAAAAAACATATTAGGGATATTTATGATGATTGGAATGAATTTAAAGGATCTCATACATGATTTTACATGTATTGGTTACATACACAATCATCTAGATTCATCTGGGAATGAGCCATCATCATCTACTATCAAGAAAATAACTCTTTCATGCACCCTGCACACATGGATTCTAAAAAGGAATTATTTGCTCATGAAAATACATGTGAGGGGGTGAATGAAACCTGTCAACAACCTTTATTTCCTTAAAATCATCAAGAACACCTTAAAATAACATCACTTGAAGTTCTCCACCCTTCTCACTAGCTTGCCCAATATGTCAGTTTTGACTAGCTAAGATGAAGCTATTTTTTTGTATAGTTAGGAGTATTTTCAAAGCATTAAATGTACATATGGAGTTATAAAATGTCTAAAAATCCCTCTTAGTGTTGGTTTCATCCTTTTTATCCTTATATAACCTATAAACCATAAAAATTGGTCAAAAATACCTTGTTCTACACACTATTCATACAAGTTAGTATAACTAAAAAGCATGGGAGGGATCCTAAGTGATTACTCTAAAACATTCAATAAATTTAATGATAAAAAATTCAATTAAAGTGCATCTATATATTCATTTTTCCAATCAGGTCTTGACTGAGGATTTGCAAGGGTTTTAGGCCTATTTTGACTCTTAAGATTTGTTCATAAATCTTAGAAATCAAAAATGAAAAAAAATTCCACAAACATGTCCTCCAAGACCCATAAAAACCTCTAAAAATTCCTTTGGCTTCCATTCAAGGCGTCATGGAAGACATGAGCATTTGAATTTGACCTATTGAGCTTGTTTTCTTGTTCCTTATAGGTCTGAGTTGGTTTAAGGTCCAAAACGTGGTTTATTTGTGTTTTATCTACCTTGTAAAATATTTTTAAACTATGTTTTCACCCAAAAAACATGCTCTAATAGTTTTAAATGCTAACATCTTGTGGAAAGTGAAGGTGATTCCTCATTTGGGCATTAGGCCAAATGTTGGTCTTGTAGCCTATCTACACCTCAAAGCCTAAAATTACCTTTGATGGCTTTCTTTGAATCCTAATAGATAAAACACATCTATAATTATTCCATATACATGTTAAAATCCATCATAAATTTCACTTAGATTTATAATTGAAAATGACTTTTTGTTTGGCTTCCAGGCATAATTATGCCTCATGAGCCTGTTTACACTTTTGAGGGTCTCGGGTACCCTATTTGGTTTCAATATTTATTGATTGGTTTTATATGTATTTATAGGTGTTATAAATATTTAAAAACCTTACATAAAGGTCCATCATCTATTGGGTCACCCTTCATCTCCATTTTACTAAAACCTACTAGTTTTGACCCTATGGAAGTACCCTCAATCTGAAATAAAATAGATGGTATTTACACTATTATATAAGGCAAGATAATTATTTAATGGTAATACTCATGTAATTTATAGGATATTTACCAATTTTCAGCTCCTGTTCAGGTCAATAGACCTCTCAACTCATCCAAAACTTAACGTAGACTATATGGAAGTTGATTGTGCAAGGTTTGTACTTTATACTATGTATTATTTGATTTTGGGCTCCTTTCTCTAGTTATTTTAAAATATCAAGAGATTATAAACAATACCATGTTATTTATATATAATTCCAAATATCCATTCATTATTAATCCATCCTTATATTTTACTTCCCTACACAATTGCTTGGGTAGGACTGAGTGTCACTTGACTGTGTACTGTTCTATCTTACCTAACAAAGAATATTGTAGGTGGTTGTCTTGTTCTAAGACTTTAATATGATGAAAAAACAACCTTATTAGTTCATTTTTAATCATTTTTAATTTAATTCATTCTTATACTTGGCTTAAATCACCCCTTAGACACACTTCTTAGTTGATTGTCCACCTATAATCACCTACATGTGACTATAAGGGATCTTATAGGTGGTCTCTATCATCTAAACCCATGCCAAATATCATTTAAAAACTCCTTAATATTATTAGAGTTATTTTATTATTTTTATACTCAATTTAAAGCCTTTCTGTGTTGTATTCCCCTCAAAATTCAAACCTTTTACTCTTTATTCACCGTCAACATCTGTCAACATAGTCAATTATGTTGGGCAAGATGAAACCTTGTAGGTGAATTTTCCTCCCTTGCAAGGTGACACATCATTAATAAATATCATGAAACACTTGAAAACCTTTCACATATTCTAACATTAATGGTTCCATCTCAAAATTTCATGTTGGATTGAGTGCTTCTATAGTTGGTTGTAGGTGTAATTTTCCATGGAGATAGAACCCTATAGGTGTTTGTTGAGGATAAAAACCTTCATATCAACTTATTTTGGCGGTCCTTATATCATAATTTTTATTATCCATCATATGTAACCTTCTAATCATGGGGTAAAGGTTTCAAACTACTAATTTGGGGAGATATTCCATTTAGAGTTTCAAAACTTGTAGACTTCACTATCAAAAATCAGTGATGAGAAGTGCATATTCAAGCTTCACTACCAAGAGAACCAAAGGACTAAACCACCCTCTCATTTTTGAAATTTGATACTATATGTGATAGATAAACAGTATTATCACTTGGATGAATAAAAATTCTTTATAATCCTATTGTAAGCTCTCAACCAAAAGCTTGAGTGATCTATTTTGCACATTTGGGGATTTGATCTCTAAAACAATCATCTCATTTTTTGAAGGTGGCCTTCATTCCTTATTTAGAAATACATCCTTAAAATAAAGTCTAACATGATTTTTATCCATATAAATACCATGAATAAGGTTCATCAGATGCTTCAACCTCTCCATATAAGCATCATAGTCCCTTGTTTAGTCACCTATTGGTGGATATTTACATATACACAAGCAACAAGGAAATTTCAAATAATGATCAAGAAATACAGTCTCTTACTAAGTTTTAAACCTATTTAAAATATTTAAAATGGAATATTAACACTCTAATGGTATGAAATAAGTGTCAAAACATCCCATTTAATGTGAATTTATCCTCCAAGCACCTGTAGGTAAGCATATTCATGGTAGACTAGGTGAAAGTGTGCTACATGACTACCACAGTCTTTTCTTATGTCAAGTAGAGGTTCTTGATTAATGATATTGAGGTGAAAAAATTTTAAAAGTCATGAAATGTATACTACCCTTACATGAATCATGTTAAACAGGTCCACACACGTGATTTTCTATGACTATAAGTAAGAATGAGGAAGAAGTTGGCTGAGTATGAGAGTGGACTGCAACATTGATCCAAGCATGATGTAGTGAGATCAAAACATGAAGTGACGTTTTTAATATTAAATTAATACATGTAAATAAACCATATCATATTCACATGGAATCCCATGTATGTAATTCAACCTTCTACAAGTGGAAAATTGACTGAGACTACACATGGTATTACCTTCCTACCAATTGAGTTATTTGGACTATCAAATAAACTTGAAACATGGAAAAAAATAGAGATAATTAGATAAGGAAGAAAAATAATCTATAATCATCATAATTAATTGGTTTATATGGACTTCCCTAAAATGGATAGAAACCTATACGGTACATAGATTAGCAGGTAGAAAAACATAGTCAATTTAAAAAGGATGGTTCATGAAGCAAAAGATATAATTATTAAAAATATTTATATGTAAATTAAGTTATTTTAGTTTACTAAAACTTCCCAATATAATTTGACTTGAAACCTCTTCAGCTATCTATACTAAGAAAAAACTTGAAGGTTACTTCTATTTGCCAAGAAGGGTGAAAGAGGAGTAGAATGGTTTTAGCTCAAAAATGGCACTTCAAAAGAATTTAAAGCACTAAGATGAGTTTTAATAATATTAAAGTATGTTACATGATATTTTACCATGTGGCACACTTCCCCATTAGCTGTATAAGTGCCAAAATCTCTTTTTTCCTTAAGAAAACTATCCTTTCTACTAAAAAACCTACTACTTTTTAGTTATCTCCATTTATTAAGACCTATTGGGACACATTAGATGTTAAATAATATTTATTAACCTTCACACTTCCCAATAAATCCATAAAATTCATTAAATGCCCCTTTTTGACCTCAAAATGACTAAAATGACTAGGGACCAAGTCTAGTATAACATAAAATGACATTAATTGACATATAAAACACATTTTAAAATATGTATTAGACCCATAAAACATATAAAAACCAATTTTTTACCTATGGTCACCCTTATTTGACCTAAAAATTAAATTTGGTCAACAAATTAGTGACTCATAGGGGTAGTATGCCTACTATACTAACTAGACCAGTAGCCTTATCAGTCCATTAGGATTAGGGAGTCATCTAAATACTAAGACAAACAATAAAAACCTTTGACCATTGAACATAAGGATTTTATCAAGACAAGACCACTTGGCTATCTCAACCACACAAAATAAAAGACACACACCAAATAAAGCAAACACACATGTGCTTCATGGGCACTTATGGAAAACACACATTACACTGAAAAACCTAACTCAAACAATAACTAGCCTAATATGAGAGCTTTCTCCGGGATCAAAAGGTAAGTTTGAAACTCTTCTTGCTTCATGACATGAAATATTTAGTGAGACATGTAGCTTTTTAATCCTTGACATTGATGCCTCTGACTTTTTCATGATGTTTACCAACTTCATTAGGATGATATTCATTGAAAATTAGGCAATTTTAAATAGGTTGGCTATAGAAATGAACTCTTCTTTCATCAAAATAGCCTCAACATTCTCATGTGGATCTTCAATTGCAATCTCATTCTTGATTTCCATAGGGCTCTTAATAAGACTGGGTTTCTTCTCAGCTGCAAGTTCTTCTATCTCATCAAGGAGCTTTGCATAATCTATCCAATATTGATTATTTTCTTCCATGAAATATTCATTCTTCACCTTTTCATGCACTTGGCCCTCAACATGGAAAATCTCTTCGAGATCTTGAAAGAGCTCCATTTATTGTTGCCAATCATCCTTATCCTCTTTATCATCTAGAGCCACTACCTCTTCGATCTTCTCTTCTTAATGTATGATGTCATAAAACTAGTTTTTTTCAATCTCCAATGTATCTGATGGTTATTCAAAATCAGGTTGAGGTATTGGATCATCTTCAAGAGTAACAACTTCCACCTTGGTCTCAAGAGATTTTTCTAGGACTACCACCACTTTGAGGCTGACTTAAAATTATTCTCCATCATTAATAGTAGATTCATCTTCATGCTGGAGGTGATTATCCACAACATTATAATCATATGTAGATTATTTTTCAAGGTCTGCAAGGCCTTCCATCTCTTTCTCCTTCATGGTGATGCCAAGACTAGGCATCTTGAAATCATGTGACCTAACCTAATGAAGCTACCAAGGAGGTATGTTTTCTTCAAGCAAGAGTTCTCTTTTCTTATCAACCAACTACTCCTATTTAGGTTCCCATACCATAGGTTCATCAAGGCAAAGGGTTATTATGTGATAAAAATATGAACTAGTTGGTGTAAGTGGCACATATAACTTAAAATCATTTTGAGAGTGAAATGTAAGGGACTTTTTTGAAAGATCGTAAGGAAGGGGAGGCAGACCTTGGGCTAAAACAACTTGATGTTATTCCTTCCACTTGAAAATAAATCCATTCACATTTTATTTAGCTTGAGTAATATCTTGAGAAAGGTTTTATTGGTTATGTTTAGGCATACTATCTTATTTTGGTTCTAAACCTTCTATCACACCTTGACTTAGGAATTTTATCCTTGACTCTAACTCTTCAATTTACTTCACTAGGTTATCTTTAAAAAGTCTCTCTTTAAGTTGATATGCATCATCATGAGGATAAGGAATATAAGAGGATTCGTATATAGGATAAGAGGTTTCTTTAGGAAGGGTGGGAGGGGTTTGTATAAGATCAAGCTCCTTCTCAACTTTACACTCTTTGTCAAGACTTTTCTCCTCTTTCTTTCCCCATGACTTCACTATCTTATTCCATCTTAGGATATTAGGACTAGAAGTCTCTTTTTGAGGTGGTGGGGATAAAATGTGAGAGGTAAATGATGGATTTAATTCCAATTCATTTTCTACTAACATGGTCATTTGCATATGTATATTGTCTAACTCAATTTACCCATCAATATTAACTTCAAAAACAAGGTTTCTCCTTTCAACTCTCTCCTCCAACTAATTGGGAAAATGATGACTTTGATATCCTTTATTGGGATCATGAGTAGGGATAAAATATGGGTAATATGGAACTTGGGGAAGTGGATATGAAGGCTGATAGGTTTGGTGAGGTTGTATTTTATGAACTCCTAGCCTATCCTCTAAGGAACACACTAGGCCACTCACATCAAGCATCTCACTTGTGAGGCTTTACCAATTATCCCTCTCAATAGGTACCTAGTCTCTTTTGAAAAAATCTAATTCATCTCTCACCTTATGAATAATATTATTATGAAACTCTTGACCACATCCCCTTAGAGTATCAAGCTAAAAATATACCTCTCATATCCCAACAGAGTTTTCTTGAAGGTGAAAATGGATGGAGTTGAGAAGTGGCTAGGTTGACTAGAAGAAGCAAGATATTGAGGAAGATGACTATATAATTGATAAAAATAATGATAATTATATATATAGTGATGATGAGGATAATTATGGGTTTGGAAATGGTCAATACAAGACTGGTAAGAATCATACCAAGGCTGATTAAGGACTTGCTTTTGTTGATAGGGACTGACACAAGATTTAAATGTCACATTAACTTATAAAAGACAAATATGAACACAAAAATTATCCATGAAACCTCATTTAAACCATGAACACAAAGATAAATGTTACCAAAAATCTTAAAAGTATCACTTGATCTACTTAGCCAACTGATTTAACTTTGGAGTCTCCATTGATGCTTGATAGATGCCTCCAAAGGCTGATTATTGAAAGACAACACCAAAAATATTGTAACCTCTTGGAACAAAAGTCCCATACGGAATTCAGAAAAAAAAAATCACTTGAATTTTCATCCTTTTATGATATTCCTAAGCTTTCCTCGTCCAAGTGACACAATCGAAACAACTCTAGGCTTGTGGGTAGCCTAAGGATGAGGTGAATCTCTATATAAGGCAAGCTCCCTTAATGTACCACTTTGGATTGAAACTAAACTTAAAATTTGGGGGTGTAAAGGGAGAGATAAAAATGAAATAAAATTATCCTAAGGGAGGTTAAACACAAAATACATTGACTACTTCCAACCAGCTTCATGTTACACATGAAATCAAAGGACAAACTGAACATACACTCCTTTAAATCTAAATCTTCTCACATCAATGTTACATTATGAGGTTATGGATGAATGTAAAAATATAGGACTACTAGACAAGAGGAATTTAATTTCACTAATGAAAATAATAAATCACTCAATACTTGACATTTCCTAGAACACTTTACATGCTCTACAAGAAGAAGTTTTTCAACTACAAATAAGATGCAAGAATGAGATAACATGCTAATGAATCCATCGTCTTCACTAAGAAAGATAAAAAAATTAAAGTAAAAAAAACTAAGAATAGTCATGAATATTTTAAAAATAAGTACTCTTATTGATCATATGGTATGAAATTAAGCAAGGCTTTGCCATACTCAAGTGGAGCATAGATTACAATGGCCAAAATGGCTAGTTCTTATAGAACTTGAGAGAGAGAGAAGAGAAGAGATAAGTTCAAGGGTAAAAAGGACACTTGTAAAGCTGAAAAAATCAGTTAATTATTAATTATAAGAGGATATGGGATTAACCATACAAGGTCAAGAATCCCAAGTGTCCATCCAAGTCATCAAACTCTTGCAAAGTGGCATAAGATTCCACATTTTGGCTTATAAAACTACCTTCATGATTTGGACCTATTTGAACATAAAAAAAACTAATTAGAGATTGGTATAAGGATAATAATTAATTATAAGGATTTAATACATGCCTATATATGCATTGGTTACATTCCTCATCATTTGGAAACATTTGGGAATGAGCCATCATCATCTACTATCAAACAAACTCCTCTTTCATGCACCTTACACACTTGGATTCCAAAAAGGTAGAATTTACTCATGAAAATATATGGGAAGGAGTGTATGAAACCTTTAAATAACCTCCATGTACTTAAAATCATCAAGGGCACCTCAAAATCACTTCACTTGAAGTTCTCTACCCTTCTCACTAGGTTGTCTAATATGCTAGTTTTGATTGGCTGAGATGAAGCTATTTATTTTCATACTTATGAGTCTTTTAAAATAATTAAATGGATATAGTTAGTTATAAAAAGTCTAAATATTCCTCCAAATTTTGGTTTTATCCGTTGAATCCTTATATAAATTATTAAAAAAAAGGCCAAAAATACCCTATTCTGCACCCTGTCTATACAAGTTCGTATAAAAAAAAAGTATGGGAGGGAGACTAAGTGAGTAATATACAAGTTATAATAACTTTAATTATAAAATTATTCCATTAAAGTTCATATTTATCTTCATTTCTCCAATTGGGTCTTGAATGAGGGTTTGCAAGGGTTTTAGGCCTATTTTGACTCTTAATCTTTTTTTATAAATATCTGACATCCAACATGAAAAAAAAATCCAAAAACATGTCCTTAAAGATATCTATTAACCTCCCCAAACTCCTTTAGCTTCCATGAAATGCCTCAAGTGAGATATGAGCATTTGAATTTGACCTATTGAGCTTGTTTTCTTGTTCTTTACAGGTCTGAATTGGCTTAAGGTCCCAAAAGTGGGTTTTTGTGTTTTATATACCTTATAAAATAATTTTCAGATCTGTATTGACCCCAAAAACATTCTATAATAGTTTTGAATTCTCACATTAGGTGGAAATTGAAGGTGATTCCTCATTTGGGCATTAGGCCTAATGATGGTCTTGTAGCCTATCTACACCTCAAAGCCTAAAACAAAATTTGATGGTTCTCCTTGACTTTTGATAGACCAAACACACCTATAATTCTTCCATATACATGTTTCAATCCATAAAAAAATTCACTTAGTGTATAATTGAAAGTGACTTCTTGTTTGGCCTCTAGGCATAGATATGTGTCATGAGCCTGTTTACACTTTTGAGGGTCTAGGGCACCCTATTTGGTTTTAATATTTATTTATTGGTTTTATATGTTTTAATAGGTGTTATAAATCCTACTAAACCTTATATAAATTTCCATCATATCCTTAGGTCACCCTTCATCTCCATTTTCCTAAAACCTACCAGTTTTGACCCTAAGGGAAATACCCTCTATCTGAGACAAAATAGAGGGTACTTACCATATTATATCATATAATATAATTATTTAATGGCCCTCATAATTTCCTATATAGGATTTATACTAATATTTATCTCTTGGGTAGGTCAATAGACCTCTCAATTCATCTAAAACTTGAGGTAGACTGTATGGAAGTTGGTTGTGTAAGGTTTGTACTTTAGATTGTGTAATGCTTAATTTTGGGCTCCTTTATTTGGTTATTTTCAAATCTAAAGAGATTATAAACACTATCATGGTATTGATAGATAATTACATATATCCATTCATCATTACACCATCCTTCTATTTTACTTCCTTATGTAATTGTTTGTGTAGTACTAAGTTTCACTTAATTGTGTACTGTTATATCTTACCTAACAATGAATCCTATAGGTTGTTTTCTTGGTATAGGAATTTAATATGATTAAAAAAACAAAAAATGTTTTTTTTGAGTGTTTTTATTTGCATATATTCTTAGACTTGGCTTAAATCACCACTTAGACACACTTCTATGTTGACTATCCACCTATAGTCACCTACAAGTGACTATAGGGGATCCTATAGGTGGTATCTATCATCAAAACACATGCCAAATATCATTTATAAACTCCATATTATTATTTTTAGTTATTTTATGCTTATTATAATCACTTTAAAGCCTTTTTTTGTTGTGTTCCCCTCAAAATTCAAACCTTTTGCTCTCTGTTCACTATTAGCATCAGTCAACACTGTTAACTGTGTTGGGCAAGATGAAACATTATAGGTGAATTTTACTCCATTTAAAAGTGACACATAATTTTTAAATCTCATGAAACATTTGAAAACCTTTCACATATACTAACCTTTATGGTTCCATATCAAATTTGCATGTTGGAATGAGTGCTCCTATAGTTGGTTATAGGTGTGCTTTTCCATGGAGATAGAACCCTGTAGGTGTTTGTTGAGGATAAAAACTTAAATATAAACTTGTTTTGGTGGTAATTATATCATTATTATTCTCCTCAATCATATATAACTTTCCAATCATGGGGATTAGGTTTCAAACTACTACTCTGGGGAAAGAGTCCCTTTAGAGTTTCAAAACCTATAGACTTTATTGTCAAAAATTAGTGATAAGAAGTGCATATTCAAGATTCACTATAAGGAGAACCAAAGGACTAAACCACCATATCATTTTTAAAATTTGATCCTATATGTGAGAGATACAAGTTATGCTCACTTGGATGCATCAAAATTCTTTATCGTCATATTGTAATCTCTCAACCAAAAGCTCAAGTGCTCTATTTTGGACCTTTGGGCATTTGATCTCTAAAACAGTCAACCTTACAAATAAGTGTACCATGATATTTTAACATATCAATACCCTGAATTAGTTCATCAAATGCTTCAACCTCTCCAAGCAAGCATCTTAGTCCCCTATTCAACCACCTATAGGTGTATATTTACCTATACACAGGTAGCAAGGAAATTTCAAATAATGATCATGAAATATATTCTCTTACTAAGTTATAAACCTATTTCCATGATTTAAAATGGACTCTTAACACTTTAAGGATCTGAAACAAGTGTCAACAGATCCCATTCAATGTGAATTTATCCTCCAAACACCTATAGGTATGCATATTCATGGTAGACTAGGTGAAAGTGTGCTACATGACTGCCATAGTTTTTTATTACACCAAGTGGAGGTTTTTGTTTTATTATATTGAGATGAAAAAATGTTAAAATTCATGAAATATCTATTACCCTTCCATGAATCATGTTAAATAGGTCCACACGTGATTTTCTATGTCTGTAAGTAAGAATGAGCAAGAAGTTGGTTGAGTATGAGAGTGGACTACAAGATTGATCCAAGCATGATGTAGTGAGATAAAACATGAATTGATATGATTAATATGACATTAATACATGGAAATACACCATATACTACTCATATGGAAGCCCTTATATGTAATTCAACCTTCTATAATTGGAAAATTGACTGAGACTACATATGGTGTTACCTTCCTACAAACTGAGTTATTTTGACTATCAAATCATTTTGAAACCTAAAAAATGAAATATAAATAATTATAGAAATATTTCAAAATCATCTATAATCAACCTTAATAACTAGTTCATTCGGACTTGCCCAAAATGGAGTAAAACCTATACGGTACACAAATTAGCAAGAAAAAAAACACATTCAACTTAAAAAGGATGGTTCATGTAGAAAAAGACATAATTATTCAAAATATTTATATTTAAATGAAGGTTTTTGATTTTAATAAAACTTATTCAAATCATTTTACTTGAAACCTCTTCAACTATTTTTACTGAGCAAAAACTTGAAGGTCACTTATGCTTGTTAAGAAGGATGAAATAGGAGTAGAGTGGTTTTAGATCAAAAAGGGCACTTTAAAATCATTTCAAGCAAGCACTTTAAAATCATTTCAAGCAATGATATTATTATGAGGAAGATTAAGGGGTGTTTTATGAGATTTTTCCACATGTGACACTTCTCCATGAGTCGTATAAGTGCCAAAATCTCTTCTTTCCTCTAGAAATGTTCCCTTTCTATTGAAGAACCTACCACTTTTTAGTTATGTCAATTGATTAATACCTCTTGGGACACATGGGATGTGACATCATATTTTTAAACCTTCACACTTCCCAATAAATTTTTATAATTCATTAAATGCCCCTTTTTTGATCTCAAAATGACCCAAAATGACTAAAATGACTAGGGACCAAGGCTAGTATAACATTAAATGACATTAATTGACCTATAAAAACCTTATAACATATGTATTATACCCTTAAAACATATAAAAACAATTTTTTTACCTAGGGGTGCCCCAATTTGACCTAAAAGTCAAATTTTGTCAACAATATGGACATGGAAACACTTTTTCTACATAGTTCACTTCGGGTAGTCTATGGCAAATAGTGAAAATACAGAGTGACTACCAAGTCATAGAGTCTAATGTTGGTTTTTGGACATTTATAAGGTATAAACCATGGATTTTAAGGAAATGAGAGTCTATACAAGTGTCATAACACCTCTTCCATTGATTGAGTTGAGAAACTAAAGGTCATTTGGATGATAAATGTGAAAAATGAGGTCATGAAGAGTAATGCATGACTATAGATGGTGAGACTAAGTGTCTAGAAGAAGGATATGAGTTAGGGACACATATACTGACTATTATGGTGTGTTTATAACCTATATTTATAATTCATATGTGTTAACTCTCCTTAGTCCTATTTTGAGTAGTCAAAATATGCCTAATCATGAAGGTAGTTTCAAGAAGGCATTTTAAGGTCTCCATGCTAGCTTTAGAGAATTGTCATGATTTAGGTGGAAATTTTTACAATAATAAATTCTATATATCAGTTCTTCACTTCATCATTATGTAATTTAATTGGTTTTCATGCTTTGACATGTGGCATTGTGACCCTGTAGCTCTGATTTCTTCTCTCTCTTCTCACATTCTATAAATACAAGCCATTTTGGCTCTTGTAAAAAATATTGCACACCTACTATGGTGAAACCCTATTGGTTTGATATTTTACTTTGACTTTTAAATAATTTATGTAATTTTGTTTTGAGTTCACAAACTATCTTTTCTATGTATATGAAGTGATGTATATTTAAAATTCAAGTGATTGATATCCATCCTTGCTTTCTCCCAATCCTTCCATGTTTGATGTAAGTTGTTTCCACTCTAACAAGTCACATGAAGTGTTTTCAAGTGTATTGGTATATTTTAAAGTGTAAAATTATCCTTATTATATACAAATGATCTCAAGTTCACTTAATTTGAGTAGTTTCATGCATATCACCTCCATGTTTGAAATACTAAAGTTATAGTAATTTAAGATTTGATATTAGTGTTGTGAGTCATATCTCTTAGTGAAATTTTATGGTATTATTGTGGAGATATTTATAGTGTATCACCCCTTTAAATTATATTAATTTCATATCTTCTTCTATATCTTGTCATCTAAGCAAATAATTAGTGTAGGTAATAAGCACTTAAAGATCAATCTAGACAGCTAGCCCTTAAACCTAGAGGTCTACCTCTACCATAGGCAATCCACAAGCCTAGATGTATTCCAATATTTACAAAATATTAGAGCAAGTTTGAAAAAACATCCTTTAGTGTTCAATATTTGGAGAAAATAGTACATTTTTGTGTAATTCATTTCTATATTTTAAAATAATTAGATTAGGTCAATTATTGTACATGTCAATGGTTGTATTTATTGCACATTTATTCCATGATTTATTATTCCATCCCTTTAAAAACTCAGGGTTTTAAAATCCATAATCCACTAAAAATTTAATTCATTTGGTGAACCAAAATTACTTTGTACATATTGCTTCAAAACCTTAGTGTACCACTAGGGTTTTCCCTTCGTATTTTTTTGAATGTTTACTTAGTTTTATATTTGCATCATTTCATCATGATCATCATGATGGATTCCATTTTATAATTTATGGTAGTAATTATTGTGGTTTGTCTTGCATGCCTATTACCTTCCATTTTTATAATGATGCACATGTATGTCACTCCTCTCTTGGATCATGTTATAACTCAACTTATTTCACACATTGGTCCACATCATCTTGATCCCCCTTCTATGGAGAGAATTATTGCATGGCCAATTTTTATTTACCTCCAATTAATAATCAATGATAGAGAGGTCAATGACTCCTTTTATTCTTCTTCCACCTAAACTAGTTGACTATCTTTGCTGACATCTTGCCTCTACTACTCTCCCTTAGAAAATAGTAGACCCTATAGTTTGATTTATCACTAGATAGAATCAAATGACTCCTATGCCTATATAGGAACATTTAATCCTACAATCCTTATTTATTCTAAAGATAATACAATAGGACCTAAATATTATAATATAGAATATGCTATCATGGATTAGTTGATAAATACACTAGATAAGATTTCTATATTGGAATTACTCTAAAAGGTAACCATTTTCAAAGATATTCTTTTTCAAACACTCAATCATACATCATTGTATCATTATATATAGCCAACTTATCTTTCATTTTTCATGAAAATTATCAAGGACATTGGGCATGTTATATATTTTAAAAGTGAGGATTTTCCCTCAAAGTCAGTTATTGATTAGAAGACACCACTTTTCATCTAGGCATGAATCAAAACCACTACTATTAAATGAGTTATAATTAATAGTGGTTCAAGACTTAACATATGTAACCTCACATTTCTATAACATATGGGGGTTGATATAGTAACCATTTATAAGACATATAAGAACATTAGAGCTCTTTATGACATTCCCTGATAGGGATTTGGTGATATTACATTGGATATCATGGTTAGGCTAAAAATCCCATCTACATATTTTTAGGTGATGCCTAATAATTTGAATTATAATCTATTATTTGGGGGAGAGCTTGGATGCATAACATGGAATACATACCATCTATCTTACATAGATGTGTCAAGTTTTTACATGGTGGATATTTATACACTTGTTTGGTTGATAACTAACCATTATTATATTATATATTTATTTAGGTTACTTCCTTGAGTACTTCTCTAGATGGGACATCTCATGTACACATAGATTCCCTACCTCACATGATTCTGATAGAGTACATGCATACATATGAGGTTGGGGAATCTAGCACCACTATTGACACACTAGTTCCAATTCTTCCTAAAGCATTATTATCTTCACCCATGATGGATAATATCACTCCTCACATATAATTTCCACCAACTATAGAATTTGATGAGATCCTCACATCACAGTTACCTTTACTTGATAACTCTAAGGAAGTATATATCTAAAACTTTGATACAAAATCCAAGGTCACCATACAGGATTATTAATTTGGATTTAGATTCAAACCAATATTACATAGAGTGTATAAATAAAATTCTAAGCCACTCATGCCTTTACCTAGATGGGCACTACCACTAGTTTATAGTTCCATAGACATAGGCCTAGACACTCACTTGCAATTAGATGTACAATATTATATAAACTTATTACATATGGTTAAATATATGGATATTGACCAAAGTTTATAGATTCAAATAGGTAGTACACATGATAAATAACACCAAATTTTAGAGACATTACCTGATAGAGGACTGATGTCATTACCCACAGTTCACCAAAGATCTTTTAGTAGATTGTCTTCATAGGATGATAAACCATTTGATGATTTTTATAATATTACTAGCAATGGTATAGATACATGCTCAACATTATAATATAAATTAAATAATCTAAAGGCTCATGTCACCATTCATATTACACAACCTCTACCTCCACTAATACAATCAACATGATAGACTCTTCATTGATACAACTAATCGATGAATGATCTGTTGACTATATGGGTTTTTATCAAGGACAAATACATTCCTAAAATTATTATAGATGATAATTATGATCCTAATACTTAAAATTTGGCATTATTAAAGAATATATGACATCTAGATATTAGTTATAATATGTTATACATTGTTAAGACTCCTTAGGACATATCACACTACTATTTGCATGTAGCCCTAAAGTGGTCAACACACTTATTTTTATCATGAACATAGACACTCACAAAAGGCTTAAAATTTTAATTACATGTTTAAAGGAAATGGATTCCACATTTGATTGGACAAACATATTTTTGACATTTTATTATTAGAGAGACATAGTTATCATTCTACATGATGGAACAAATGAGAACCACATATTTCACACAAATACCCCACAATCTAATGTGGTCTACCTTGGGACCACACATGAGTATTCTTAAACAATAGAGAATTATGCCATTTGAATGGATAAAATATAGAATAATGCCAAGGATAAGGGTATAATTTAGTTTATATCATGGTATGATGATCATAATGATGAGGATTTATTAGACTTTGGGTAGATTTAATATCTGACATTAGATTATATCCAACCAAATATAAAATTTGACTATCCAAATCATATGGATGTGCTGTTAGGTATATAGATGCACTAAATTTCATTTTTACATACTCTTATTTACTTACAAATTACTACCATATAGTTTATGGTATCTTTCTCCTTTTATATAGTTTCATTTTCTTTATTGATTATACATAACTTATGATCAAAAATATAAAAAATAATATAATATGTTTAAAAATATAAAAACATTCAAATATTTCTCAAAAAACATAACTTTCTAGACTATAACCATTTCTATATATTTTCTAGGTAGTACATATGTTATCTATGTTAATGTAGTTTGGTTTTATCAAACATACATGCTTCACTTGTTATCTTCAATTATTTGTATATTATTACAAGACTCATGTCCATCACATAGATATAAATTTGCTATGATATACCCATTAGGGGCACATACATAGTTACATAGATTTGAAATGGATACATTCATCCATTGGGGGCATCATACACATATCTTCCACTTTACTAGGTTATATCATTCTATACTACATTGATGTTCTGTTGACTACTACTATAGAATCAATTTATATACATATTTGATCTTATGAATATTTGTACCACAAGTTCATGTATACGTTCATTTCTAGATTCCATAGTTTATATTTTATTTTGTCTCTTTGATTATATAAATAATTGAGGGCATTTGAATATTACATTGTTATATGGATCTAAGACAATTCTTTTCATTATATCTATGCTTTGGATATGTTTCCATGGCCTTGTGTGTGCTTTCTTGATTGTGTATGTGGACATTTTCATATGTCCTTACATATGGATATAATCCTACATTTGTTTTTGTTTGTGTATATGGAAATTTGAACATATCCATACATGTATTGATTTCTCATACTTAGTGACATGTGTCTATGTATCTTATATTTTAGACCATCCCATTAGCTTACTTTACATGTTTAATTTCTTTATATGTATACTTTCATGTATGCATCATGGTCATGACACTTTTCTCTTACTTTTTGCTTTCATACTCTCTATTTTAAATGTAATGAGGGACTTCATGCATCTCTCCTTTCTTCTTGGGTTCCTTGATGGACATCATGCCCCATCCCTCAAATTAGATTACATAGAGTATATTTAGATTTGTTGTTAATATACATGCTTAAATTTTTATATTTATCTTGAAAACCTTATGAATTGTAGATATAACATACATTGTACATTACAAATGTATGTTTAATCAATTTAACATTTTGATGTCATGTATACACATTGTATTGGTTTATCACAAAGATATCATATATTTTTAATCTACCACACATGATGCATAGATTTTATTTTAAGAATAAATATTGTACAGGTTTAACAACTCCCCTTAAAAAAGGGGTTTTCATAAGGGCTTTTCATAGAGATTAGCATCTAAGTGCACGTAGAACATAATTTTTAGCATATATACATAGATTAAAAGCCCAAAATTAGGAAAACATAGTGTAAAATAGTATGATAGATTAATTTTAGTTTGGAATAGAAAAATAATAGGACATTAGGATGGCATAGAGGATACTAAGATAGTGTAATACTATCCAAGGGACCATACTACTATCTAGTATCCCTAGAAACATGAAATTTAGAATCCCTAGAAAGGTAAATCAATTATAGTTTAGGTTTGCATAGTATCAGTCATAGATGATCATTTATGCTTAATTTATTTTCACTTTTTCATAAATCATACTAATTTACTTAGATTATGGGCATCATGTGTATCATTATCACTAAAATTTAAGTTTCATATATGCTCAAATACATATTTTTATAACTTAATTTAGAATCCATATGTGTAGATATTAGAATTGGGTACATGTGCATGGTACATTATTTTTGCATGATTATTTTTGTACCAATTTTATTAGATGGAATGGTATCTCCATGCCATTCTACATGTTTTATACTCTAGACACGATTTATACCAGGTTTCACACCAAATTGATGCTTTATTCCATCTACAGTGGTTGGCATTTTTTAGTATTACCTAAGCTACATTTTTGAGTGCCTGAGTAGTCCCTAAGCCATTTTAAATTTAAAAGTTCATGAGTTTCCTAGAGCCATATTATATATTTTTATGACATCATACAATTTTAGTCATAGATCCATCTACTACACATGTGTTAGAAATGAATGAGTCATAGTCTACTTCAGTTCTTAATCTACCTACATAGGAGGGTTGGACAAGCCATTAGTCCAATCTAAGCTATTCATATATTATGGTCCAACAAACAAGGGTGGGTAATGATGGGGTTACAATTCTATTAAGTTCTTAAGGCACCCACACATGTAGATTGAGTAATCCATCAACTCAGTCCAATCTATTCACCAATTTTATCACTAACTACACATATAGGATGTCACCAACTTTTTACATTGGTTCACATACCCAATGAGGTTTATTCATTCATTTTATCTCTCTATTATATAATTTCTTGGTCTGATATTTGATTTTGATACTCTTTACATGAGGACTGATTCAACCATGTTTTATTTGTAGGATGCACAATAGAGCATGATTCACAAAATTAGACCAAAATTCATTGGATTTGCCTCATAGTTAAGTATAGGTACACTTATTTATCCTTTACCCTAGTCATTTTACTTATCTACATTTCTAGAATAAAGTTGGGGAAAATATAGTCATATAAAATGTCACTTGAGTGCAATGAGTATAAGTTGAGATGATCCTCTCCCTATCTTAGGTTCTCTTTTGACCCTTTTCAATCTATTGTGTTGATCTAACTCATCTCTTAATGCACCAAAAATAGTCTCAAACCATCTCCTAAGCATTTAGACCCCTAGTACACTAGATTCTACCACGTGGACACTAGCATGTCCCTTTGGACATTAGTGCACTACTAGTGACCTAGGGACCATGCTATTATCCATTACATATTTTATCCTCTAATAGACATATTTCCATTTCTCAAGACACCTTGTGGTTACCCTAGACCTATTTCAAATCTTGACAAACACTAAACTAATATATATATACAACAATTTTATTTTATTTATCCATTAGATGGAAACCAGATGTAAATACACATAAACAAGCTTAGAAACAAGTTGTGAAAATCAAGGTCATTTATCCCTATTATTCCCTAATTATACATACAATCATCTAAAATAATCCTAATCTTAGATTCATTAATTTTCTAGTCTCAAGTCAAACCCAAATCACTCAAGTGGACACTCATACTAGCATTAACTTGTAGTTGCACCATCACTTATGTTGGGATAACTACATTGAAATTGATCCCTTATAGAGGTATTGGTATGTAGGAAACTCTCAACACAATGTGATGTTGAAGTCATGTGTAGCCTATCCATCTAACATTGCACTTTTTTTACTTGTGCCCTCAATACCCTAAAAACATGAAGGTCTATGATTTTACTTCTAAATAAGTCAAAATAGGTCATATATAATGAATTAGGGTTCATTTTCACATGCACATTCATATCATACTAAAATGAAGGCATATGCAAAATTTTATACTATTTCCTATAATAAGACACCATCATGCCCCTAAGGACACTAACATAGTGCAATACTATCCTAAGGACCAAATTCTATTCAGGAGAGGTTTCAAGTCCTAATTATAGTTGATGAAACTCTTAGTAGCTTATGTACTAGTTTCCATCCTTTCATTCATTTGTATCAATTAGTTTCTAGATAAGTACATATTTTTGTAATTAAATTTTATTTTTAGAATAATCAGATTAAGTCAAGTATTATAAAGTTAGTGGCTATATTTACTACATATTTCTTCCCTAATTTATTATTTCAATCCTTTAACAACATAGTGTTTTAAACTCCATAGTCCCCTTAAAAATTAAATCAATGTGACACTAATAATTTTTTGAAATTGTATGGTGGTGATAGGTATTTCTTGTGGGAGAATATTTTTTATTTTTAAAAACTAAAAAAATTAATTATAATTTTGTTGTACCTATTCACTTATAACACTTGTGATGTATTTAATTTATTGATGTCATTTCATGATTGGATTATGATGTTACTTTGTTATTTAAAAGCACCAAATTGAAAAGCTTCAAATATGAAGAGAATGGCATCCTTTATGTGACAAGAATTCAATGGTATGTTGATGACAATATAAATGACTTCAATGTAAAGATAATATGAATTTTTTAAAAATATATACACAAGTGAATTCAAACTTATTCTTTGATATTAGGTAACTGAATGAATCTTACTAGTAGATATTTTAATTTTTGGCAACAAAAATAATTTGGACTATATCTTTTGACATGTGACCATACACTAATATGTTTATGGTGAATAAACCTTATAGGTCTATAGAATTTTAGTTGGATGGTTTATCATGGATATAACGTGTCCATCATTATATAGGTTAAATTATCCTCTTTTATTCTATGGTTAAAAAAATAAAATAAACAAATTTAACAGAAGTAAAATATGCTCTATCAACATGGAAGATGACAAAAAAATGATAATATATTGTGAATTAACCCACTATATTAGAAGAAAAAATCTTCAATTGTGAAATAACCTTGTTACACCACATACATTTCAATTTCAAAAGGTTCACTTAAATTTGGACTTTTTGACAACCAAAAACTAACTACTTATAGATTAAAATCATTAAGTTGGAACCATAGAGAAATTATTAAAACAATAGTTTTCATCCTAATTTAAAGTATTCCTCAATGTCCTCAATATTTATTCTGAAGTTGCTGAAAACTACAAGTCTTTTACTCCTGTAAAAAATGATTTTTTCTTGCATCTCATGAAGACAATACTACACCCCAAGTAGTAAGTGCTAACCTACCTTCAAAATCATATAGGTATATAAATACCAAGGTCTAATGGCACAATATAAAAAACAAATTATTCATTATATGCTTGAAATGTCAAAATAAAAAACAAGTATTAATATCAAAAGATTATGAAAGATTCAGATTAACACTTACTGCACCTAATAATGTTTTGCACAACATTATGTTGTTTATTCCATGGTTACTATTAATAATACTCATACACCCCAAAAAACCCATATAAAATTGTAAACCAATAAAACACACTCACAACACTGCTTGCTCATTTCTTTAATGCTGGATTGTCAATATCCATGTGATTTATTTATAATACTAGTAATGCTACATTATTAAATACATAGATAAACCCAACACAATTCCATCAAATGGAGATAAATTTGGGATGTTGAAAATGATAATTTTTATGAAGTGACATAGATAAGTTTTTAAAAAATTTAAGGTAGCAACATTTCCTTAAATAGAGTGACTATTTTTTTTTATTAAAAAAACACTTTAATTGTAATTTTTCCATACCTATTCACTTATAATGCATGCAATATTTTGATTAATGACATCTCAACTATTTTAATCACATAGTTACACATTTACAATCAGTTGGCATGTTGCATATCCTAATGTAGGTTCATATTTAATACTATTAAGTCCTTTATAACATAAATTTTGTTACTTCAAAATATTCAAATATGACCATAATGGCATATTTTTGATGCAACGATGATTATATGGTGTGGAGATGACAATAGAAACACATTCAACATAATTATTACTTATATGTATAATATCACTTATATTTATAATGCAACTTACCTTTTATCCAAAATCATTTTGTTGTTTATTATGCATTACAACTATTAAAACCTTTTAAGCATGCACATGCATATGAACACGTGTGTGCACACACACACACATAGATATGAACCAATATTATTTCAAGCATTCAATAAAATGTGTATGCCATAAATTTTAATGAACCTGTAAATTTTATTTTGAAACTAACAATTTGAGTCAATATAAACCACTATAATTTTAACAGATCAATACTTAATCATAATTAAAATTTTACAATTAAATCGATAATTAATATATTTGTTAAAATTTTATCAAGTAATAAATTTTTTATTTCATCAATAACTCTTGTTTGCAAAAAGTCTATATTTTTCATTACATTTCTAAATTTAATTTGATTTCAATTAAAAATTTAAACTATCTTTGATTTTTCACATAAAATAAAAACATGTATATATATATATATATATATATATATATATATATATATATATATATATATATATATATATATATATATATTTATAAAACTATATGGTGGATTATAAATTATTCTTGAGATGGAGGTGAAGGAATTTTAACAAAAATTATGATGTTCAATTTTTATTTTTATTTTTAAATTATGAAAAAAAAATCTTCATCAACATATGATAAATATATTTATTTTCCAAATTTAATTGGAAAAATATTTATTTTTTAGTATATTACATTATGGCAAAGTCAGTTTGTGTCGAAACTTAAATATCTACATTTATTCAGTTTACATAAAGGTAAATTATAAATGAATATATTATTTTATTAGTTTTCAATATAATAATAATTTTTTTGAACATATTAAAATTATATTTATTAAAAAAGTTCATTTTAAGTATTCTTACATGTATCCATAGCTATGAAAAGAGTCCATTATTGTTATGATGTTTTCTATGTGGTTAAATGTTAGGTGCTAATTATGGATTTGATATAATAAATATTGGAGGTGGAGTTAATGTAGGTAGCAAAGGAAGATTTTAAATTATATTTTAACATGTTGGATTCCATGTATATTGATTCAATGTAGCTTCATTTGAAGTTGATAAATGTGTGGGAGTTCTAATTTGTATTTCAATATAATACCTCGATTAATCCAAAGATGCTCAAGCCATTATATGATCATTATGCATTCCTTCATCATACATGTGACATTGACTTAGGGGAAGTTTAACACATGTCATTAAATATTGAATCCATTTTAAAAAAATTCATATTATGTTTATATTTAATGAATATCAATATAGATTCTTCCTTATAATAAAACTTAAAATTAGTAATAGTTTTAAAAGTAGTAAATAATAAATCTAGATCATTTCTCATCTTGGAATTCTATTTGATGAACCTCTAAAACTAAATTAAATCACTTAATAAATGGCATCACTTTTATGATGACATCACTTAAAACTAAACTACTATAATATGTATTTATTACAATATATTTAATCAAATATACATTATAGCTCACCACAATTAATTTGATCTTACTATTTTTAGTCATCATTTAATATATATTTGACTTTTATAACAATTGGAAGTACTAAAAATCATGGATGTAATAAAATAAAAATTTAATTAAAAAAATTAATTGAAAAATTTAACATTTACTTAAGTTAGAATGTCTAATAACATTAATTAACATAAGAATAATCTAAAACTTAAAAAAATAAAAAATTTGATAAAATAAAGTTAACCTTATCAATCCAATCAAAATTATAATAAAAAAGTTAACTTTTGCTACAAAAATATAATTTTGAAAGTATAGTTATCATAATTAAATAAGCTTGATTTTTAAAATAAATGCTCATAAAAAACTATAAATTAATAAAAAAAATATCTAAGTTATTAGTTTGAATAGAAATAAATGACATTTTAAAACTTGTTTAGTCTGGATTTTTTTTAAAAAATTATTATTTCAAATCAAAAATATAATACAAGTTACTAATTTATATTTTTTTATAAAACATAATTTGAACCCATATTTACCCTAATATCTATTTGAAATACAATTCAAAAAATAAATTGAAGGACTAATATATTCAATATTTTCTAAGGAGGTTTAAAGTATTTGAATGCTTCACTACTTATCTTTGTCTTTGACAATTATATTTTAGGTTATTATGTGTATAATTTAGAAGTTCATGTTATCAAAATATTATATTGTGTCTCACTTTTTGTTATAAATAGGCTACACATATTTATAATATCCCCTCAAAATAACTTGAGTTTGGGTAAATAATATTAATATAAGATCTGTATTTTAGTTTATATATACAAAGACATAGGAAAATTACATTTTTATAAAATTTTAGCAAAATGTTAAATATTTTATATAATTCATTTAGATTAACATGGATGTGTTAAGAAGTTTACTTAAATAATATTAATTAATAATTCATATTTAGAGATATATGTAAGGTTTACTTTACATACACATAATGGTATTATTGTAGACAAATATTGCACCCTAGGAGAGGGTGTTCAAGCCTCTCCCATATTTAGACAGCATGGGATTACTTTTAGTCTTGTGGGTTACCTATAACAAAGGTAAACCTCTAGTTTAAAAGGCTAGCTCCTTAGATTTATCTCTTAAGCTCACACATTACGCTAGACCCATCACTTAGGAGGTGAAAATGGAAGAAAGTAACAGAAATTAAACTATCTTAATGAGTTGATACACCAAAATATTAGTCCACAAACACAATTTCATATATACTATGAGAAAAATATACTAAAACTAACCTCAACTCTATGACCTTCTAGCATAAGTGTTTCTCATAGAGGTAGACTGCTATGCATAACTAGATGTAGGTGAAAATAAGGTTTTATACTAGACAATACTAGTACCTCTCACACTTAAAGTACACCTTAACAAATATTACACTCCATAATACCTATTAGAAGAGATGTCACTCACACAATGCACACAAGGGGAAAATGAAAGAAAAGAGAAACAATCTTCATCACTTGTCATTAAAATACACTACTTCAGATACATAATAAAGATGTAAAAAGAATAAATCAACTTCATAACTTTATTCAAAGGATAAACCATGGTGCCAAACTAGCAAGTCTTCACCACTATATATGTGTCCTTCATACATTTGCCAAAATGGCTTGAATTTATAGAGGATAGGATAAGAGAGAGAAGAAGAGAAATGGAAGGGTCATAATTCCATGTGTCAAGTTATGGAAAGCAATTACAATGTAAGAGAATGAGGTGTAAAAGAAGTTAGGAAGTAGTCTTAGATAAGTGTCCATCATAAATGCATCATTCTCCTTGAATTTGGCATAAAGACTCTTCATCTTCTTGTTTGAAAATGCCTTGATGATGAATCAATCACTTGATTGATTAAAAATACCATAGAGATCCTTAACACTTTTTAAATGACATGAGAAGGTGGAAAAATTATTGTAAAAACCTTCATATTCCCTTCAATTAATGAACTCATCTACACCACTTGTCATTCACTATCTATGATTGCTCACTAGCCCTTCTAGATTTCTCCTCACACATGTAATCAAAATGACTTATAGTTGTTCATGTAAATGTGTTATAAAGGTTATAGGATACATGTTGAATGCTCATTTATCCTCTGATCTATAATCTACTTCAAGAGGATTCAACATCACTATTCTCATCTTCACATAGATAATCATGTCCACTCTCATTGTGCTAGCTTAGACTTCCTACGATGACTATTCTCAAAGAGGTGTTTACATAGAAAACCATGGTTATAAATAAATATGAGAGGTTTGAACAAGTCTATAAGCACATGCTATAATTATTTTCATCCAACAACCCCCTTTTTCACCTATAAAACCACTAAAATATTGTAAGAAATAGATAAATAGGTCTTTCATACAAGTGACAATACAGACCAAATGGGTGGTGAGAACCTTGGAAGATTGATACATATGTTAAAACTATTTTAAATACAAATTTACTCCTTCTGGATGAAAAATCCTTCATGTCTTATCTATTGAGTTTCAATAAGGGTTTTGAGAGGGTTTTTAGTGGTTTAGACTATTAAAGATTATTCATAAAATCCTAATGTCTAACTTCTAAACCAATTCCACTGAGTTTTAGATAGAGATCCCCTTCAAATATCCTCAAATCCTTGATTCACCATGTAGTCCCTCCATATGGGTGTGATTAAATGAAACTATCCTATCGAGCTCATTCTCACATTTTAAGTAGGTATGATAGAGATTTGAGCCAAATTAACTAGCTTATTGATATTATATGAAAAAAAATTACTCCTACCATTATTTTAATGTCTTATAAGGTTTATAAAATGGTTTAAATATTTCATGTAGTCATCTAAGTAAATTTATAAGTCGTTAGGTTATAAACCTAGTATTAGGCCTATTAGGCCTAACTTTGTGTGACTAGGTATATAACCAACCTATAGTTTTCAAATGCCTATATAGGCATCCTCCATTATTTTTTACATGTAAATAAAAAATTAAAACCATATCAACATTTTTATAAGTCTCAATCCTTCATTCATTTACTCTTCACATACTAACATGTAGACTATGTTGTTGCTAGAGTACTCTCTATCTATGATAGAACAAAGACTATATCCACTATTGGTATGTCCATGGTGATTCCATAGGGATATATTTTAGGTCATGGTTACCATATTAAAAAATATTAAATGCCTTATCCCATTCATATATCTTTCAACCACTCAAACTCCTCAATATTGGTCTTTGAGATAGTGACTGTGTGCAAGGTCTTTGATACCTGAGTATAACATTTGAAAACCTATTCTAGTGTCTACTCCTATCATTTGAAGGTAAAATTAGGATTTTAATACCACTATGAAAATTTTATTCACATTATCATCCATATTTATTTACTTCCAACCAAAAAAACTTATATCTTTCATTGGTTTAGACTAGGGTACATATTATGTCAACTATAGGTGTGCATTGAGTAAAAGCCAAAATGCTCATGTATTTGTCTATGAATGATTTAGTATTGTGTTAAAATATATACAATTTCCTTCAAATTTAAATATGAAATATTTACACCTATATTTATTCATATCTATTTAATACCCAAGCTTTCATGTTTTTTTAGCTTATATTATCTACATCTTTCACTTCAAACTATAGGTGCACTTCAAGGAAATTGTGAGACTTGTAGGTGTTTATTTATAAAGTGATAATTTTGTTTTATACCTTAATATTAATATAAATCACTTAAATATAGGAACTAATTTCTCACTCACCTATCAAAAATGCACTATAGGTCCATGTTACATGATACAAATTCATTTAGGATTTTGGCACTGTGTTTCACTAAAAATGTACAGTGAAAACTTGTCTAACTTGGGATTCACCCAAGTACCTTATTTATCAACCAAATAACATATCATCATGTTCAAGTGTGAAATTTAGTATTGAGTTACTAAATAAGAGCTATAGGTTTTATTTAAACATCATTAACTATTACTCACATGTGACATTTTTTAATAGCAAGACCTTATTTAGAGAAGTTAAGGTAACTTCAACCCATTAAGAAAATTTTCCATATTTTCACATATGAATGTTATTTTAAAGAGATTAGGATCAACATAATAAACCTAAATTATTTTATATACTCATTCAAGTCATGAAATTGACTCGCGTCTTAATTTTTGGGTGGCTCCTCCATATTTTGTACATGATTGTAGATAACTGTAGATGGCTGTATATGTTGAAAATTTATAGACTTTATTCATATCTTGATAAAAAAAAAACCTCAATAAACTCTCAATTATTCAAATTCAAAATTGACATGGATAAACTAGCTTCCATGTTTTGGGAGGTGAAGCATAGGTGTATTATGTTGATATAAAGCCACTAATAGAAGATGAAACCCTATAACTTGGAAAATATTTAGTATACTAGTGTATTTGCACTTACAACATAAAGAGTATGATTCTAATTTAATTTCCATATCCACACGTGAAAAAAAACTATTAAAATCATTTGAATATGAATAACATGCCCTATAAGAATGCTTTCAACACTTGGAAACATCAGATCATTCAAACAAATGAGAAAACCTAGAGGTGTTGGGAATGTGTAATAAAATTGGAGGTAATAGTAGTCTTGAAGATGATTCATGAAGCTCATTTCACTAATATATAAACTATTTCCATGGAGTTAAATCCCATTATTAGTGATAAAATCTATCAAAATCATCCCCCCTAACTTTTCTTGATAGTCTGTACTAGTAGAAAATTGATGGGCTTTTTTAACTTACATAAGAGAGTGATGGAAAAAGTGAACCAATTTTTACCAATTTTGAGACTTTCAAAGTAGTTTGAACATGGATATGACTTGTGGGTATTTTAAGAGACACCTTTGAAGCTTCCACATGTGTTATAATTGTTCTAAAACTTATGCAACAACTGAAACTCCTCCTTTTCAACTAATTTTCTTGTTTACAATGTTTGAACCTACAATTGTTAGTTATAAAACTATTTCTCTAAGTAAATATAACATATTGGACATTAAATAACACCTTGGCACACTTGTCCTTAGAAGGAAACTATACAATTTCATTAAATGAACCAAAATATAACCTAGGATGACATAAGGACAATTTATCAAGTGTGATCAAGATGAAACATATTTTTTGACCTTAATAATGACCACGATGAACATTTTTAAGACCTAGGGGGCCTTTTAGAGGTTTGAACTTACATGGAGGGTTGACTTATTTGACTAGGGGTTCAAATTAGTCAATATTTTGGTGATTTTCTAGGGGTTACATGCTTGCTATGCTAAAAACTAGTTTCCCTCTCCTATCCTTGGGCAATCGAGTGACATATAAACAACTTTTGACACCAAGAATCCTTTGATTAGACACCAAAACACACACCAAATATAAAATATGGAAACAAACACAAAAATCAAGATAAAGACACAGACTTGTGTTCTCATGAATACATAGGGAAAACACACACAACATAAACAAACTAAACTATGTATAGACTAACCTGAAACAAGTTTCTCCTCCTAGATCAAAGGGGAAATTATCACCATATCTTTCTCCTTGGGATAAAGGAATTCGTGAGTCAATTTTCCCCTTAAACATTAGCCTTGATGTCTTCATTTTATTGATGTTTTCTAACCTATTTTGCATGGCCTTAAATATAATTAGGAAAGCTAAAAATAAATCACATATAAAGGTGAATTTCTCTTGCATTTCAACAACCTCAAACTCTTCATAAGACTCCTTAGTTGTGACTTCCAGTGGTGCTTCAACAAAGCATATTTCCTTGATATCCATGATATTTTGAATGGGATCATATTTCTCATAGGTCCTCAATCTCATCAACAAGATTTGTATAATCCATCTAATCTTGGTCATTGTATTTCATGAAGACATTTGGGTCTATATTTTTAGGCACTTAACTTTCAACATTACAAAGTTCTTCAAGTTATTCAAAAAACTCAATATGTTACAACCAATTATCTTTGCTCTCTTTCTCCTTAAGAATCACCACTTCTTCAAAATCATTCTATTGATCAAGTTGATGACTATCATAATCATCATAGACTTCCTTAGGATGTTCCTCAAGATATGGTTATGTTGACGTCAACATACCCCCTATTTTTGAAACTTGGGGACCTGTGTGTTAAATTGTGCAATTTTTACCTTAAAACTAAAAATCCATTTGATCTAAGTGTTACTAACATGTTTTCACATTATTTGTATTTTAAAATCATCCATACTATATTATAATTTGGTATATTTATTCAAGGTTCTCCCTTAACTTTGTTTAATTTTTCTAACATTTGATCTACATGTTTTAAGTTACAGGTTTCATGGAACCCCAAAAATAATGGATTATGCTTGGGATTCTATAAGATAATCCCAACTTTGGTTTTTATTAGTCTTCAATCTATGGAAATCCAAGTTGAATCTATGACCAAGCTTCCTAAAACCCTCATTCAGAAACCCTAGTTTAGATATTTTGATTTAAATTCAAAATTTGGCTAGAGTAAAATTAACGGGAACACTTTAGAAAGGCCATGAACTCAAGCTTAACTATTACACTAAGGCTTAGTCATGTTTTTCAACTTTACAAAACCATGTCCTACAAAATTATATGTTTGGTCCCCTTTATATCCGTAGCCCTTAATTCTTTTTTAACATGGTCTAACTTCATTTTTGCAAGGTCCTTTTATTATGTTCCTAGCTTGTTCAACATTATTATTCATGGTCCCCCTTGTTATGAATGTATACTAATGTCCTAGTCTTAAGGCCCCATTCTTGGTTATTAACATGAATGTAACCTTAGCCTTAAGACTATAACCTAAGTCTTATATGCCTCTAATCCCTAACTTAAACCATGTGCTTATTTATAGGATCGATAGCCCATGGCTGCTCATACAACATTAATCAAATGGAGTGAGGTGGACCTGATGAATCAAAGACTTTGATCCATGGAGCCAATTTTGCTTGATCACGTGGATCATAATCAATGATCCATAACTTCTCATACAAAACTAATCAAATGATGCATATCAATTCAAAGTTCCTATAGGACCTACTATTCATAGGACTTAAATTTGACATTCTCATGCCCATCAATTGACGTTTGTAAATCCATCATTGACATCTATGATGCTATCAAAATTTAGTTCATATGGTTACTTATATAAGGTTAAAATTAACATTCTCATGGCTGTTAATTGATGTTCATGAGGCTGTCATTGACATCTATGAGATCATCAAATTTTAGCTACTATGAATAATTATACAAGCTTAAATTTAACATTTTGGCAATCACCAAGCGTCATCCATGAAGCCATCATTTATGTCCACAAGACCATCAAATTCAACCTCAATAACCAATCTCATTTAGGTGAATTAACATGTTAAATATTTCTAAATATCATTGCTTATGTTGCAAGATCATTGGAGACCCATTTGGAGAAAAAACATGTTTAGAGTTTTATGATTCAATGATAAATTTGGCCTATTAGTTAGCCTTTATCCCATCATAGACCAAGTGCAAATTTACATGGGAATGATTATAAACACCATGAACTTAGATTAAATTTTATCCTAAAGTGTGGTTGTGTTTTTAAACATTTGACTAAACTTTGGTCTAAAATATCATGCTTAGGCCCCATATGTCCCATGATCTTATCTAGGTCTATTTCATCAACTTAACCTAACAAATGTAATGTCCCATTATTAGAAGTTAGCTTAGAAATTTTTACCCTACAATTTTATTGTATTTATTAATATGATAAAACCTTAGGTTAAAAAATATTTTACTTGATCCTTTGATTATTAAATGTCCCCATTTTAACATGATCTAGACTTAGCTTAAATACTTTAGCCTATGGTGTATATCATGTTTATTAACATGAAATAAACCATAGACAAAATTATTTAACCCAAGTTATTATATGTCTCAATACTAACTTAAACATTGTGCACCTTTGTAGGATCTATGGCTCGTATGTGATTAGAGGAACATGATCAAATGGATCAATATCTTTGTGGAATATTCAATAAAACCTTTAAGGTCCCACAAGATCATCATATGGAAAATGCATGCCAAATGATGGAGTTTAAAAGGTATAGAGATTGGGAATCCCTACAAGACTAAAAAGTGGCATAAGGATGGGGCCCAATACAAATAATGACCAATGGAATGTAAATCATAGGATCAAGATTAATGGCTTACATTGATTTATGCAAGATGATCCAACGGAGTGAGACCAAGCGAGATTTTCAAAGGGTCAACAATCAGTTTTTGAACATTAATAAACAATGTGTCATGACAATGCTATTTGGATGTCATGTAGATACCACCTAAGTATAAAACAATAAAACAAAATATTTTGTGGTCACGAAAAGGCAAACACATAAAGGTAGTTGTCCAAATCAAATTTGAGGCAGCAAATTCACTTAAGTCCAAAAATCATCACCACTAAAGCCCAAAAAAGACATATAGAGAAACCCTATCATCCACAAATCCATAATTTGATCTTAAATTATGTAGTAAAGCTAGAGGGAGCTCAATTGTTATTTGAACAAGTACAAATCAATATAGAGGAAATTTGTAGACCACTAGTGAGCAATTTATAAATCTCACATTCATGGTGGCATGGAAGTAACCTATATAGGACATAGAGCTCTACTTAACCATAGATTCAAAAGGAAAGGTATTTAAGGACACAATATTTGATGTTATGGAATTGAACATTGGAGATAATAATTGGTCTAATATCTTTTGGATAATTGAAGAATTGTAGCCCATAATAAAAGAGGATGAGAGGATTGCATCCTTTAAGACAATATATTATGACCTAGTTACAACATAGATGGTGAACCTTCACCATGCACTAGAAAAACTATAGGTACTACACTATATAGATGTCTTCCTTCCTATTTTTAAATAATGTAGAATTATAAAAGGTATGTTGATCATTGAATACACTCATAAATACATTTATTATGTGTCTCTCATTACTTTTGATAATTACTATAAGTTACCCAATCCATGAGTACATGCACCCACACTTAATGAATGGGTTAAGATAAATGACCTCGAAACCATTTTAGCCCCATGGTTTTATTTTGAAAACCATTTGATTTCTTATCTTAGTGGAAACATTCCCATCAACAAATTTTGACCTAAAATTAGGATGATAATGACCTTAATGAACATGCTATGTGGAAACCCCACTACCACTTATGTAGATAGTGTTTGGATACACTTGGTATACTTTATGATTGATAAGGAGTTCACCCTCTGATTGGTGAAGTTTTTATTCTCAAATTTTTCTTTATTTCTTAGAAGGAGTAAAACTAAAAATAAGGGTAAGGTTAGTAAAAACTAGATTTGGTTTGCACTCCATGATCTAGATATTTGTGAGAGTTCCTCTTTGGCTTGGGAGGGTGATCTACATAAGAAAGAGACTAAACAAGGTTGTGTTAGTTATGTAGGAAGGTGGATTGCCTAATAAGCTAGATCCAAGAAGTACATGACTTCTTTGAAGGCTACCAATCCACCCTTAAAAACAAGTTAATGTTGATAAAAAAGGTTACATATTAGATATAAAAGTAATTAATCTAGGTGGAATAAATACTATTCAAATTAAATGATTAGATTAATAAAATAACATTTAGGTGAAAGTTAAAATTTCAAAATATGGTTTAGGTATGGTTAGGGGCCAAGAAAACAAGGTTCTGGTTGAGGTTGATATGTGGTACGTGCTTGTTGGTTTTTGGTCTAGCAGTGACCATCAATAGTCAAGCTAACTATCATTGGTTGAGTTGACCATCAATGGTTAGACTTTGGATCATCAAAAATCATAAGGATCATTAATGGTTACTATCAATCTGGTCTAGTGAAACAAATGAGTTAGGTGAGGTTGATTGATTTGGTTCAAGGTTGGTTTTGGTTGGATACTGGTTGCAAGATAGAGGGTGAGCCTTAGAAGGGTCTGGATTAGAGGTTAAGGATTAGGTGAAATTTGAAAGGTTAAGGTTAAAAATAAATAATTGAAATAATACTTAGCTTGTGGCTAATGGTTGGCTACTGACGATTGATGTTGGTTTATTGAGAAGCCTTGTTGGAAGTACCTACATAAAAAATTTATGATCATTGTTGATGATCTACTCTTGATGATTTGTGTACCTATTCTTCCATTTAGTTACCTCTCTTTTGCTTCCTCTTCCCCTCTTCTTATAGGAAAAATGGATAGGCTCAACAAGATGTTAAATAATAGGTTCAATAGGTGGTGCTAAAATTAACTTGACCATACATTGACTTGCACAAGCTAATTATAAAAAGTAAGTTTAGTTGATGTTACAGTTAACTATTCAAGCAGTGGACACCTAAATGTTGACAATCAAGCTGACCATTAGTGATCAAAGGTTAAATCAGTCAAAAATGTGGGTTTAATCAATCAGAGGTTTGGTGGTGAAAACTTAACCATCAATTATCAAACCACTGACTTTTGGTGGTTAGACCATTGACCATCAGTAGTCAAGGGTGAAGATTAAAGGTTAAATTAGTCACAAGGGTGGGTTTATCTAATTGGAGGTTTGGTGGGGTAAATGGCTAGGAGGTGGTTAAAGGAGGTCAATTTATGACATGTAGAACCATGGTTTGTAATTTTATAGTGTCTAAATTTTGCCCCCTTCTGTTATGTGGCTTTGAATTAACAAACTGTAAAATATAAACTAATTATGAGTGTAGGTAAAGGTGAAGGTAAGGTTACCTTGAGCATGAGAGGAGGTGTTCTACCTCAAACTAGAAGGTGATGAGGTGAAACATAATTGGGTACAGGTTTGATGAGTGGGTAGGTGGGTGAAAATAGGTTAGGTATGATAGATTGGTAAAAATTGGGGCATTAAAGCACAAATAAGCACATAAAAATGTGAATAAGTGTGATAGTCAAGATCATGCATTGATAATATTACCATGATTGGTAAAAATTAGGGTTGATGTTAAGGGACAAGTCACCAGTGTATCATGTGACAATATTTAGGCATGATGGTTGGGTACACCTATTAGTTTCCTAGACAAGGTTAGTGTTTTCATGGGTATCCAAGGTTAGTGAAGTCATTTGTATTCAAGGTAAGAAGTGATCTCGAGAAGACATAAGTATGGTAGTAAGTTATGCACAAGGTGGTATGATTTTTCAAATTTATAAGAAAAGTAATGCAGTTGGTGTGGTCAACGAGACCAAGGCAAGGTCATCATAAAATATGTGAAAGGCTGGGCCAAAATGGCCAAGTCTAAGTGAGGTAGAGAAAGGTGATCTCTGATGGGTCAATGGTTTATGGAGAAGTTAATCTCTAATGATTGGGTTGGTTGAGAAAAAAGGCTTGGTTGGTGGAGAAGGTAATCTCCAATGGTTTAATGGTTAAGGAAGAATAAGCTACTCACTAATAGGGTTGGCTCAAAAGGTCAAGGTTGGTGGAAAAAGGAAATCTCCTATTTGAGTGGTGTAAAAGGTTATGGAGAAAGAGTGATCTCCAAAAAGTTCAAAGGTTGTTTGGTCCAAGGTTGGTGGAGAAAGGGTGATCTCCAATGGTTGGGTTGTGGAGAAAGGTGATCTTTGATGGTTAGTTGGTTTAAAAGGTTATGGTGAAAGGGTGATCTCTAATGGTTAACTGGTTCAAAATGTTGGACAAAGGGTAATCTCTAATGGTTCAATGGTTAAAAGAGAATATACTACTCCCCAATGGGTTGGATCAAGAGGTCAAGGTTAGTGGAGAAAGGTCATCTCTTGGTTTGTTCAAAGGTTGATGGAGAAAGGTAATCTCTCTAATAGGTTGTTTTTTTTCAAAAGGTTTGGCTAGTTGGTCAAGGGAGAATAATCTACTCCCAAATAGGTGGGTTGGTTAGAGAAAGGTGATCTCTAAGAGGTTGGTGGAGAAATGTAATCTTCAATGGTAAGGATTATGGAGAAAGGTGATCTCCAAAGGTTAAAGGTTTAAGGAGAAAGGTGATATCCAAAGGTTAGGTTAGGTTAAAAGGTCAAGACATGGTGGAGAAATTTGATATCCAAAGGTTAGGTTGGGTTAAAAGGTCAAGGCTTGGTGGAGAAAGGTGAATTCCTAGTTGGTTGTGTGGTATTCAAATAGGTTGCCCACTTTTGTGTACCACTTGGTTTGGAAAAGAGATGCCCCATTCCCTTGTGAATGGGTGCAAAATTTTGTGGTTTAAGGTTAAAAGACTTGAAAATGGAAGACATACATCTTGAAAAGAATAATGAAAGGTAAAAGGAGGATGCTAAACACTCTAATTAACAAAGACCATAATGGAAAGATAGGTGGGCTTATAAACATAAACCCTTCACACTTTGTATTGTTGTTAGTTTGCTGGTTAAAACAAGGTAGCTTGATCATGAAGTGTCAAGTAAGATCAAAATCCCTTGACTTGATAAAGGGTAAAGGGAGATGGAAGAAAAAGGTGGATGGGTGGTAGTGTGACCTTCTTGTGGTGATGGTTTGCCCCTTCTTTAGGTAACCTAGGATCTATGATAGACAAGTCCATGCTTTTATGTTGGGTGTAGATTGATCAATGCAGGAAGTATACTAATGTTATTATGAAAGCTAAATGTAGCTTCCTTGGGATTTATTTCCCCCCCCACCCCACCACCCCTCCATTTTTTTGATAATGGGGTCTTTTTATTACTTTGATTTGATGGTTTGGGGAAGATGATTGATGCAAGAAGCTTTTAGGTGATTGCTTGTTTTACAAAGTTGACTTAGCCATCCTTCAAGGGAGTGGCCTAAACCTTTTTAGAGTTGTTCATGTTTGATAAATATCCTTCAAGGGGGAATTTTATTAAGAAATTTTGATGGTTTGGGTAGTTTTCCTTTAAGGGAGTAGTCTACATGCTAAAGATTTGACCCAAATGATATTTGATATCCCAAAGTAATTTTTATGTTATTTTAGACATGGAATATCCTATATATACATAAGTCTTTCCTTTATTGGGGAAAAACCATAGCAAAAGAAGGTTGATGATGGGTAAAAGAGGTTTAACTGATAATGACCATTGGAATACACCCTATAAAGGTTGGAAAGTACAATGAGAAACATGCCATGGGTAGAGCCATGGTACTCATGTTTTAGATTAGGCTAAGGTTATGATAGATATTCACATGATCCAATTTTATTCATTTTTCATCAAAAGAAGGAGATGAGGGTGGTTGAGATCAAGGGATGAGCTTAAGTTAGACACAAGATGACCAAGAACTTGGTTTAACCAAAGAACATGATGCTATTGCAAATAATTTAGGGGATCGGGCTTGAATAATTCCCCAAATATATACTTATGAAAATGGTTTAGGCTAATGAGGGGTGAAGATGTCCTCCAGTTACTTTTTTATGCTTGATTAGACATGGAAAAGAGAATGTTAGATTGAAAATGCTTGATGACAAAGTTGGTTAGGTGAGGGTTGGTTTGGTTGGTGGAGAAAGATGATCTCCAATGGTTAAATGGTTGAGGGAGAATAAGCTACTCCCTAATAGGTGGTTGGTTGTTAAAACAAAATGTTTGGTTGGTGTAGAAAGGGTAATCTCTAGGTTGGTTGGTTGGTCAAGGGAGATTAATATACTCCCAAAGAGGTTGGTGGTTGGAGAAAGGTGATCTCCAAGGTGGGTTTGGTTGGTTTGGTAAGAGTTATGAAGAAAGGTGATCTCAAAAGGTTGGTTGGAGAAAAGGTGATATCCATGGTTCAAAAGGTCAAGGTTAGGTTCAGGTCATTTGCTAAGGTTAGGTTAGGTGGTTAGATCCTTTTGAAGGGAGAGGTTCCCCAGTTTCTCTTCCCATAAATTGTTGATGTGGGAAAATAATCCTAAGGCAAAGGTGTTGGGTATAAAAGAGGGATTAAGAGGGATGAATATGAATTTATCGATGCACCAAAGGTTGTTTAATTTTTAATTGTTAGTGGGTGAAAAGGTCAAGTTAAAGGTAGTGGTTTAGGTGGAATTTTGGGTTGATGTTGGTTCAAGTTGGTTATGGTTGATTGACTTAGTTCAAAGGTTTGTTTTCTTGGTTGAAATAGGTAAGATAAATGGTTGATTTGGTTTATTTACTTGGTTTAGTTTGTTTTTTGGTTTTTTGGGGATGGTAGCATGGAAAATATTTGACCCTATTCTAGAGGGAATTAAACCAAAAATAATGCCATAGGGTAGATAGAGGTGAGCAGGCTATAGACCAGTTGGGTAGCCTTGGTTGTAGTTGAGGTTAGGTTGGCCTTAGGTGAGGTGTGATTGGTTAGATGTTGATTCACTATAAGGTGAAGTTGAATAGGTTAATTGGGTTAAGGTTTATCCACTAAAATGTGAAGTGGAGTATGTTGGTTGGTTGGTTGATCCACTAAAAGGTGAAGTGTAGTAGGTTGGTTGGTTTCCTTAATAGTGGTTTTTAAGGAAATTTATAAAGATTCCACTTGGTCAATAAGTGGATTGGTTAAGGTTGGTGTGATTATACTTTCCTTAGTTATAGGTTTGGTATGGTCCAAATTTGATTGATGGGCCTCATTGTGTTGAGGGGTTTGGTCATGGTTTTCCATAACAATGAGTAAAGGAATAGGTTCAATGATTTATTTCTTGAATATATTCAAGGATACGTTAGGAGGAACATGGAGTCTATCCATGGGGACCTCTTCATGATTAATAAGGTTTTGGATGATCATCTTTAAAGTTGAACATTTGTCTATGTCATATTCATGTGTGTGATGATACACACAAAATTAATTCTCGATGAAAAATTTGGTTTTGGAAGAGAAGTGTTGATAGTCTTGAATAGAGAAAGTATAATAAAATAATCCTCAAAAAGTTTGTCTAGTATTGAGGCATATGATTCCCCCAGCAGGGTATACTACCTAAAAAGAGGGTGCACCAATTAGTTTGGAGGTGGTGAATTAGTTGGTTAGTTTGATAAAGTTGGTTGGTTGGGTAAGGTCATTTGATAAGATAGGTTGGTTTGGTTTGATTGGTTCAGTTCATATGATAATATGTTTTGGTTTGATTGGTTCATTTGACATGATAAGATGGTTTGGTTTGATTGGTTGGGTATGTTTGGTGGGGTAGGTTGGTTTGGTAGGGTAGATATGGTTGATTGTTTTGATAAGGTTGATAGGTTGGATCAGTTGGGTATGGTAGGTAAGGTTGATAAGGTAGGTTGATAATGAGTGGTTAATAATTTAGATTGATGGTTTTTGGTTGATAAGTTAGGTTGATGGTTGTTAGTTGATGGGTTGGGTTGATAGTTGTTGATTGATAGGTTGGGTTGATAATTGTTGATTGATAGGTTGGGTTGATAGCTTTTTGTTGAGTAACCAAAATGGTAAAACAAATCTTGGTTTTGAGATAAATAAGGTTGCCTCAAAGTGGGTTTAGGTGATTGATATGAAGGTTGAGTTAGGTAGTCAAAATTTTGATGAGGTTGAGGTGGTTGATATGATGGTTGGGATAGGTAATCCAAATATTGGTTAGGTTTATTTTGACAATAGTTAAAGGTTTGTTGATAGGTTATAGGTGAGGTTAGGTAGTTGTTGATTAATTATTGGTTGGTTATAGTTGAGATTTGATTGATTATAGGTGAGGTTAAGAGCACAAGTGGCTGTCGGTGCAAGATAAAATTCTAAGGCAAGAGGGTTGTCTAGAAATCTAACAAAGTTAGGATCTCCAACTGAAAAGATAGGTGGGCTCCCCATTGATAAAAGTAATGAGGATAAGGTAAATGAAGGTTAAATGGTAGAAGGTATCAAAAAAGAGGTCAATTTTCTCACAACTCAAATAAAGAGAAGACAAAAAAAATTCAAGAAAGATATAACACACTATAATGTACATTAAATGCTAAGGTTATTTTTAGTCTCACTTGTGGCATATGCCTTAAGCTTTAATATTTGACTTAATTTTGGTTTGGTAGACTGGGCACTAGATAATAAATTTATGGTGAGGTTTCAGGTAGTATTCAATTGTTAAAAAAAATCTATATTGGAATAAATACATGGCTTGATATTGGGGCCTACCCCCTCACTTCATACACCATAACAATAAGGGTGTCAAATTATTAGACAATATTTATTGATTTTTAGAGTTTATACTCAACTAGAGAGTTGAGTTGGTTCTCCACTTAGTGGTGAAATCCAAATAGGATAGCTAGGAAAAGGTAAGGTGACTGCTAGGTGATGAAAACCTAATCAGGGCTTATGTCAAGTTATTATGATGTTTAATTAGTGAGTGGTTCAGTTTGTGTGTGATAAGAGTGATGCTATGATTAATTAATTTCCTACTTAAGCTACTATGAGCAAAATATGAAAGTAAATGATGCATGCAATTGATTTTATATGCAAAAAGAAATTTCAATTTCATTTATGAGTAAAAAATAAGGAGAGAGCATGTAAATGCAAACTATGAAAATGGAAGTAATGGTGGGGGTCCCACCAAGCTTGCTAGAAATGTTATACTCAAATTTTGATTTAATTCTCAAAGGGAGTAAAATTAAAAAGAAGGGTAAGGTTGGTAGAACCTAGATTTGGTTTGTGCTTTTTGATCCAGATGATTGTGAGAGTTCCTCTTTGGCTTGGGAGGATGACCTATATAAGAAAGAGACTAAAGAAGTTTATGTTATTTAGGTAGGAAGGTGTATTGCCTAGAAATATAGATCCAATTAGTACATGAATTACTTTGAATATTTCAATCCACCTTTAAAAACAAGTTAATGCTGATAAAATAAGGTTGCATAACATATATGAAAATAATTAATCTAGGTGGAATAAATACTATTAAAATGAAATGCTTAGGTTAACAAGATAACATTTAGGTGTATTCTAAAATTTAAAAATATGGTTAAGGTATGGTCAAGTTGGTGTTTTTGGTTCTTATTGTGATAGGGGCCAAGAAAATAAGGTTCTAGTTGAGGTTGATAGGTGGTAAGTGCTTGATGGTTTTTGGTTTGATAGTGACCATTGATGGTCAAGCTGACCATTAATGGTTGAACTAACCATCAATAGTTGAGTTGAATATCAATGGTTGGATAGAACATCAATAGCCACAGGGAACAACAACTCAGTTGGGCAAGATTGATTGATTTGGTTCAAGGTTGATTTTGGTTGGTTGTTGGTTTTGAGATAGAGGGTGAGTCTTGAAAGGGTTTATCTCAGAGGTTGAGTGCCCAGATGGTTAAAAAGTTAGGGATTAGGTGTAAGTTGAAAGGTTAATATTGAAACTAAATAATTGAAATAATACTTAGCTTATGGCTAATGGTTGGTTAATTATGGTTTATATTGGTTTGTTGAGAAGACTTGCTAGCAGTACATGCATAAAAAACTGATGATCATTACCAATGATCTACTCCTAATGATCTATGCATTTGTTCTTCCTTGAAGTTCCCTCTCTTTTTCCTCCTCCTCCCCTCTTCTTATAGGAAAAGGGGAGAAGCTTAACAAAATGTTAAAAAATAGGTTTAATAGGTGGTGTTAAAATTAAATTGATCATGCATTGACTCATAGAAGCTAATTATAAAAAAACAATTTGCAGTTGATGCTAGAGTTAACTATTCAAGTAGTTGACACCTAACCATCGGTAGTCAAGCTAACTATTAGTGATTCAATTGATTGTCGATAGTTGAAGGTCCTAGGTTAAATTGGTCAAAAGGGTGGGTTTATCAAATTAGAGGTTTGGTGGGGAAAACTTGACCATCAGCATTCAAACCACTAGACATCAATAGTTGAGGGTGAAGGTTAAAGGTTAAATTTGTCAAAAGGGTGGGTTTAGCCAATTATAGGTTTGGTAGGGTAAATGGCTAGGAGGTGGTGTAAGGAGGTTAGGTTGTGACATGTAGAATCATGGTGTGTGGTTTTCTAGTGTCTATAAAAGTTATCATCACATGTTTATGTAGGAAAATATCCATAGTCAGGAAAGGGTCTATAAAAAAACTTTAACATGATGTCTTACCTTTTAGATGCCTTTCTTTCCATAATTGAGATCCTCATATTTAGGGGATGGTCACCTAAAGAGACATCGATTGTGTCCCAGTTCTATTCAAAATTGCAAATCTTCAAGTATTGCAACCATATTTAGTTTATCCTTGATTGAATCTATCCTACCTTGATTGAGGCTATAATAAGATGCCCAGTGCTAAGAGTTATCCCATTATCAAATAAGTCCACTGGGGACATCTAGTTTTATCTAGAATTTACAATCAATAGGATTTAGGTAACATAGTGCACTCCACTTAGACTACTAGTGCATGTTCTAGAAAATTATCTGAGCAAGAAGTTTCATTCCAAATATGCAATGGTATTGATGGTGTTTATAAAGGCAAAAGGAAAGGAATATTGCATACTCCACCCTTGTCTATTGGAAGAACCATCTTACAATATTGGGACAACATTGAAGAATTTACTAGGTATATAGCATCTTTCAAGTTAAAACATGATGAATTAAGACGATGGGACCCCAATGATAGGGTTGGGAAACATTTGAATGAAAAATAGATAAGTTTGACCTATGAACATTGGCCTAGAGTAAATGAATGAATATACACCAAAGGTTTCATCCTTCACAATAGTATTGGAAATCTTGAATAAATGTGGCATCAACACAAAAGCCATATTGATTAGGGACTAGAAAGGGAGTGATGACATTTGGCAACTTGGTTCATGGCAATACCACTTACTAGGAGGTCAATCCTCTGAACTTTCTCTCAGGTAGCCACAATCAAAAGTAGAAGCCTTAAAAAATAAATTAAAATATGAACATATGCCTAAATAAAGGAGACCTGGGGAGGGGACATCATCTTCAACCCAACCCAATGAACCAAGATTTCCAATTGAGTACATTGATGTGGTGGCATTGGACTCAGGTGAGATAGTCAATGATGCATTACAGATGTTGTCCACTACTTATCAATTTGATAAAGAGGAAATGTATATGGAGGAGCCCCAACCCTAAACTAAAGAGGTGGAGATAGAAAAAGGGTTAGAATTAGCTTTGAATCTAGTTCCAATTATTCCCCCATAAAAGAGAAAGGTTGAACTTACACTAGTTCCAGTAGGAACAAAGAGACCTAGACTGACCTTCACTCACCCATTAAGTGAGGTCAATGTATTTATGAATAAAATGTACTACAAGGACCAAAAATCCATGAATGGTTCACCTAAAAAACTCTTCAAAAGGTTCCTACTCTGTAACACTCTTAGGCCTAACCAAGCCAGTAAACATAACTATCCATGATGAGCTCAAACCATGGATAATTGCCTTGCAGAAGGAGGATAAATAAATAAAGATGGCTTCCCTTGGGGATTCAAATGGTAATTAAATTATTACTCCTAAAGATTCAAGTGACACCCAAATAGAGACTTTAGAGCCTCTTCAAATAACTCATTCATCAGTTGGAGTTTAATTCAATCTAGAGACTATAGGTTTGGAGAGGGTGATAGAAAATAGATCCATGGTTACTGGTGAAGAATTAATTTTTGAAAAATATGAACCATTTGTTGGTTTAACTCTATTATAAGGTTAGAATATGGGTCAATACCCCATATTTGAAGAATATAAACATGAATTGGTCTAATCTCAATCAACCCAACTACAAACTAGCATCAAGGGCATAAAACAACAAATAGAGAATCTGAAGAAGCAAAGGGAAAATATAGAGATGAAGGCTAATTTATCTATTCTAGATACTATTCTAGAGATGTTTGAGGCATCCTTTTATGATATGTTTAATTATTTAAAGATAACAAAAGCAATATAAGGTGTACTAGGTTAGTAAGATGCAATAGCCAGGGGTTTAATTAGTCAATGGTAAAGTTCAAAAGATAAGATGAAGGATTTAATTATCATCATGATAGGGGATACAATCCCAAGTTTCAATACTATAAGCCTAGTCCATCTCAACACAATCATGGGGGTGATTATATATAAAATTTAGGGATTGATCATGTGGTCCAAGAGCTTGGAAAGACTCCTCGGACATGATAAAGAGTTATTGTATAGGATAAAATAATTACTTAAGACCACGATTGCCAATCATACTAAAATTAGTTTATGGGAATCATTATAGATGATGAATTCAAGCATAGGAAAACTTTTGTCATGTAAGAGGTAAATATCAAGAGCCAAGGTAGGTCTAGGTCTGACAATAACAGGATTATGGATATGATCCTAACGGTAGAAGAAAAGATTGTAAAGGTGAGGAACATTAAAGAAGCCTTAGAGAGAAATAACAAAGACCTTGAAGACTTATTTGACCAAGAGGATGAAATATTCCTTGAACTTGTAGTTAATTTGAGACTTATTGATGAGAAAAATCAAAAGGTAGTAAGGCTACTTCAATAGAATTGAGTGACTTCATCAACACAAGATTCAAAAATTAGTTAGGAATATTCTCTTTTATTGAAGCATTGTAAATTTTGAAAATGGGATATTCTTTTGTAAAGGAATGTGCATTTTTTTATCACATTTACCTATAGGTTAGTTAATTTTTGAAAGTCTAGTGTATTATAGAAACTTTTTATAAAGGATAGTTATCCTTTACATTTTTACACTTGTAATTTAATGCAACTTACCAACATACATCCTTGTTTCTATAAAAGGAGTATTTTCTATTGTAAAAGAGAGGGAATTTTGAGCCAAAAATTGTATGCTTTAGAGATATTAATGGAAACAAGGAATTTTGAAAACATTGTCTAAATTTGTTTCCATCATTTACTATATGGTTTCTCTCTCAATTCTTTGTCCTAAATATTAGATTTGAATAGTTCTTTTAAATTCTTGGCAGGTACCTTTTGAATGGAAAATTGTTAACCTATGCATATACTAGGTTAATTGAAGGTTCCTTAGTTTACTTAACTTTATTTTCTCTGCATTTATAGATGGTTCTTTTTTGCATTATTTCTTATCTTCCTTATAATTTTTCCTAATATATGTTTTGATTTGAGCTTAAGCTATTTCAATTTATATATCGGTTTTGAGTGCATGGCTGGGAAACACTTGAACTTTGTCATGATATCTAAGATGAAGATCAACAATACTTTTTTACTCTACCTTACCCTGGACTTTTACTTCTTTTTAACCAAATCACTTTAGCATAGTTTCATTGTAAATATTCACATAGATTATATTTAGACTTAGAGTTGAGCATAATTCACAAATTATCATAAATCATATTCTTATTTACAAAGATTCACATGCCACAGTGACTCCCAACCACCAACTAATAAAAATATTGTGAAATAGTTTGCTTGATCTACTACTATTTCATAATAGGTAACCAAATTAACACAACCTACTACTCATGCTCTAAGTTCTTCAAATTCTAAAATAACAAGTGTTATTTAAACACTAAGAGCACCTATGATACATTTAGAGGCATCAGAAGGCTATTTAATAGGAACTTTACATTATTTATCCATAGTCTCTTCTTACTCTATTTCAAGAACATTATTCTCAAGTCTTTCATGCTCATTTAACATCTCTTGAATGGTCTGACACATACCTTAATCATGTTATTTATGAACAGATGCAAGTTTGTTTATAACTTCTCTTTCTTGGCTAAAAAAGTATGCATTGTGATTTTTCTCACCAATTGGAGTCCCTGTGGTTATATTTTATTCATAATCACTTATATTTTATTCTTGGTCAACTTCCCATTCAAGTTTTTCTACTTTACTTTCCTCCCATAAGATGGGTTCTCTTTTAAGAATGGATGAGGTGGGAGGGTGGTAAATTGGTTCATAGGTTAGAAATAAGGTAGGAGGTGTAATGGAGGGATCATTAATGGACATTGGGATGGAAAGATACACTTATAAGAACTCTTGAAGAGAGATAAGGTTATAATGAGCTATGGACATGTCACTTTATTCAATAAGTACCTCATGGTTTTCATTATCTTCTTGAAATCCTTTCACATCTACAACTTAAACCTCCATATTTTCAACCAAGGCTTATTTTTAATGTTTAAACTCATCTTAGATGGATTTCCAATATGATGTAGCTATAGGTTTTTGAAGAGAGGGAAAGGTGGTTTGACCATGCATAAGGTTTTTATACTAATCGTCAACTTCTTGGTTCCAAGGTGGAAATTTGAGGCTGCTAGGTCATTATAGAGATTGAATGGGATCTTCATGATGATGAGAGTCATGAGAGGACTAACATGGAACATAGGAAAAAACTTAAGGATGGGAGAGATAGACTTGTTCTTCAAACAAACTTTCACTTTCTCCATAACTCTCATGAGGCCTTTCAACATCTACAAGTTGTCTCTCAACTTCTTGGTTTTCCCACCTTATAAGCCTATCAATCCACCATTGTATATAACATCTCATCTCATTAAAGTATTTATTTATAACATAGTTAGCTTCCTCTTCAACCAATCTCTAGTTTTTCATCAAAAATTGGATATACCTTCTCATCTTTTTATGAAATGCATAGGGATCACATCTAGATCTTGATCCCATTATTTTATCAACATTTATAATTATAGCATTTTAGTCATAAGTTCCACCAAAGACTAAGAGTTATGTGTAATTTGACGAGGAAGATAGGAACTTTGGCATTGACTTTGATAATATTGTATAAGAGTTTGATAGGATGAACAAGGCTATTGGGGAAGAATGTTTTTAAGAATATGCCTCTTAAGAGCTTAGATATCTCCTTTAATAACCTATGTATGAAGAGATTTAATGTATTTTTCAAGGGAATTAAACTTATCTCCTTGATAGGAATCTTCATAATTTTCTTCATAAGACTCCTCAACAACTTCATGACCATAAGGAGGAGGAATAAGTTGACTCTATGGTGGACAAAAACTTTTATAGGGCTATATGTAGCAAGAGTTCTCAACATATCCATCAATATCAGATTCATTAGTAAAATAAACTAAAAAATTGATCAAAATCATTTACAAAGATACATGGACTACTTATTAACTAAATAATGCATTCAGAGTTGTTATTGGTGTTTGCTTGCATGTTTCCAAAAGTTGAAAGTAAAAAGAACACAAAAATAATTCTTATACTCTTTTGGACTTTGGTCCCACTGGGAATGCCATAATTATTGTAGAAAAAAATTTCAACCTAGGAGGGGGTGTTAAATCCTCTCCCATATTTTTACAAAATGTGATTACCTCTAGGTTTAATTTCTAGCTCCCTAGATTTATCTCTTAAGCTCACATGCTATACTAGAATAGTCACTTGGTGGGTGAAATGGGAATAAATTAACAAAAAGTAACATATCGTAATGAGGTGATACACCAATATATTATTCCAAAAATACACTTAAATAAACACTAAGAGAGAAAGACACTAAAACTGACCTCAACTCTGTGACCTTCTAGCATAAGTGTTTCTCATAGAGGCAGATTGATATTTATAACTAGATGTGGGAAAAAAGAAGGTTTGATACTAGACACACCTATTCCCTCACACAATTTAAGTACACCTTAACAAAAAATATACACCATGTGACATATTAGAAGAGATTTTACACAATTCATACAAGGTAAAAATAAAATCAAGGAGAAATAATCTTCATCACTTGTCATTCAAATACACCACTTGAGATACATAGGAAAGATGTTCAAAAAATAAATCAACTTCATAAATTTATTCAAAGGATAAAACAAAGTGCCAAACCAGCATGGCTTAACTAGGTGTGTCCTTTATATAATGGCTTTGCCAAAATGGCTTGCATTTATAGAGCATAGGAGAAGAGAGAGAAGAAGAGAAGTGGAAGGGTCACAAGTCGATATGTCAAGTTATGTAAAATAGTTTCAATGTAAGAGAATGAGGTGTAAAATAATTTATGAATTATTTTTTGGTAAGTCTCCATCAAAAATGTATTATTCTCCTTTAATTTGACATAGAGACTCTTCATCTTCTTATTTGAAACTACCTTTATGATGAGTCATTCACTTGATTGATTAAAAATAACATAGGTATCCTTAACCCATTTTAAATATCATGAGAATGTGGTAAAAATAATGCAACAACCATCATATTCCCTTAAACTAATGGGCTCATCTTCACCACTTGTCATTCACTGTCTATGACTACTCAGTATCCCTTCTAGATTTTTCCTCACACTTGTCATCATATTTATTTATATATTCTCATGGAAACATGTTTCAAAGGTATTAGGACAAATTTTTAATACTCATTTATCATCTATTTTATCATAGACTTCAAGAGGATTCAACATCATTATTCTCGTCTTCATACTTAGATAGTCATGTCCATTCTCACTATGCTAGCTTACACTTCTTGTAATGACTAGTCTAGTAAAGGTGTTTCCATGCACAAAACATGGAAATAAATGAATATGAGAGGTTTGAACAATTATATAATCATATCCTATAGTGATTTCCATCCATCAACCCACTTATGTACCTTTAGAACCACTAAAATCCTATAAGAAATAAAGAAATGGGTCTATCCATACAAGTGATAGTATGAACCAAATGGGTGGAAAGGAGCCTGGAAGAGTGATATAGATTTATAAAATATTTTTAGGAATAATTGACTCATTTTTTATCTAAAATCCTTCATGTATTCTCCATTAGGTTTTCATAAGGGTTTTGAGAGGGTTTTTGGTTGTTTGGACTATCAAGGATGGTATATCAAATCTTGATGTCTAACTTCCAAACCAATTCCATTAAGTTTGAGCTAAAAATCCCTTCAAATATTCCCAACTAATTGAGTAACCATTTAGTCCTTCCATATAGGTTTAATTAAATGAAATAGGCTTATTCAGGTCCTTCTCACATTCTGAGTATGTTTGATAAATGTTTAGGCCAAATTGACCATCATGGTGATATTAAAAAAAATGGATATACCATCATTTTACTATCTTAAGATGGTTCTAAAATGGTTTTTATATTTCATGTAGTCATCTAATTAAATTTAGAATTCATTAAGATATCGACCTAATATTAGGCCTATTAAGCGTAACTATGTGTAACTAGGTATATAACCTAGTTGTAGGATTCCAATGATTATATATGACTCATCCTTGCTTATTTACATGTAACTCAACCATTCACACCATATTATAATGGTTTTAAGACTCATTCCTTCATCCATTTACTCCTCACATACTAACATATAGATTATGTTGTTACTATAGTACTATCTATCTCTAATAGAATAGAGAATATATCCATTATTGGTATAACCACAGTGAGGACATGGTGAGTTATTATAAGTCATGGTGATCATATACACAAATATTTAATTTTTTTATCAAATTCAATAATATCTAAAAATCTCAAATTAATCAAGAATAGTATTTGAGATAGTGACTATGTGCAAGATCTTTTTTACCTTGTTATGACATTTGAAAACCTAACCTAGTCTCTATTCCTATCATCTTAAGGTCACATGGGGATGATATTACCACTATAAAAATGGTATTCACATTTTCACCCATATTTATTTATTTCCAACCAAACAAACTTCCATCTTTCACTGATTTAGACTAGGTTGTAGACTATGTCAACTATAGGTGTGTATTAAGTAAAAGTCAAAAGGCTCTTGTAGGTGTCTATGCATGATTTAGTACTATGTTCACAATTATACTATTTCATTATGAGGAAAACATGACATATTCACACCTATATATATATATATATACATATATATATATATATAATATCCAAGCTTGCATCTTTCTTTAGATTATACTGTATGTATATTTCACTTCAAACTGTAGGTGCACTTCAATAGAATTATGAGACCTATAGGTGTCTATTTATGCATTTGTCATTATTTTAAAAAACTCCATCTTCACACCTATATGAACTCACTTATGTCTTGTAACTAAGTTATCACTAACCTATCAACAATGCACTATAGGTTTATGTTACATGATACAATTTCATTTAGGCTTTTGGCACTGTGTTTCATTGAGAATTTATAGTGAAATTTTGCCTAACTTGGGATTCACCCAAGTACCTTCTTTCTCAAAAAAATAATATATCTTCATGTTCAAGTGTGACATTTAGGCTCAAGATACTAAATAATATCTATAGGGTTTATTCAAATGTCATTAATTGTTACTCACATGTGAAATTTTGTAAGAGCAAGACTTTGTTAGGAGATGTTAAGGTAACATCAACCCATTAAGTAAATTTTCACTAGTTGCAACTCTAAATGTTGTTTAAACTATCCCAAGATCAAGAAAATTAACCTTAATGACTTAGTAAACTAATTCAAGTCATGAAATTAAAAATCACCCATGTCTTAAGTTTTGGGTGGCTCCTCCATATCCTATACATGATTGCAGATAACTGTTGATAATTGTATATGTTGAAAATCTGCTTAGCATTTATCTATATCTTGATAAAACCACCTTAATAAAATTCCAAGTATTCGAATGCAAAAATGACATGGAGAAACTATCTTCCATGTATTGGGAGGTGAAACATAGGTGTAATATCTTGATATAAATCCATTGATAGAAGATGAAATTATGTAACTTGGAAACATATTCTATAGACCACTATATTTGCACTTCCAACATAATGAGAATGATTCTACTTTAATCTCCATATCCACATCTTAGGATGTATAACATGCCCTAAAATAATTCTTTCAACATTTAGAAACATCAAATGATATAAATAAATGATAAAACCTAGAGGTGTTGGGAATATGCTATCAACTTGGAGACAATAGCTATCTTGAAGATGATTCATGAAGCTCAATTCACCAATCCAAAAACTATTATCAAAGAGTGAGATACCACTAGGAGTGATAACATCCATCAAAATCATTCCCCCAACTTTGCCTGACTTATCCATAATAGCCAAAAATAGGTGGGATTCTTTAAATGGCATAAGAGAGTGATGGAATATGTTAGCTATTTTTTTCCAATTTTAGGATTTTCAAAGCAATATGAATGTAGAGATGAATTTTGGGGAGTTTATAAGACATTTTTGAAGCTTCCACATGTGTTATAAGTATTGTACAATATGTATAACTAAAACTCTTCCTTTTTAAACTAATTTTCTTATTTCCAATGTTTGAACCTATAACTACCAGTTACAAAACTACTTTTTTGACCAACTCTAACATAATAGATGTTGAATAACACCTTGGCACATTTTTATTTATAATGAAACCATAAAATTTCATTAAATAAACTAAAATATAGCCTAGGATGACATAAGGATAATTGATCAAGTGTGACCAAGATGAAACATAGTTTTTGACCTTACTAATGACCATGATGAACATTTTAGGATCTAGGGGCCTTATTGAAGTTTAAACTTACATGGGGGGTTGACTTATTTGACTAGGGGGTCAAATTAGTCAACAAGTACCATCTCATCCTTGTTTTATTTTGAGATAATTACACCATTCTCTATTTAATTTAACTAATTATTAATTCAAATAGTATATGTTAAATTAATTGGCCCCAATCACATTTGGTTTGATTTGTCTTTAATCACACATTTTCCATGACCTATTAGTCTCAATGCTTATTTATTTAATGTAAGATGAAATTTGGTCATTATTGGGATACTAGAAACTAATTGGCTTTTATTGGCAATTGTTAGCCAAATTTTGTCTACCAATACCTAGGTTCACACAAAACTTTATCATCATACCTCATGAGCTTGTTCACAACCCATTACATGCTTTATGAGGTCCTAAAATTGTATTTATAAAGTCATATTATTATAATTTAAGGTTAATTTGACAATATTAAGGTAGTGCCTTATATTAAGTCTTGCTTTAGTCTATACATGTCATGATGCAAAGAAGTTTGGTCAAAATGTTTCATAGGTGCCAAAGTGTCTTTAAAATTAATATCATGATTTGATCACTGTAAATTAACATTTAATGCATGTTTAGAGAAATTAAGGTTTATTTGTAAAGTTTAAGGTGATGTTTTAACTAACCCCAAATCATGTCAAAGATGAACAAGGATAAATAGCCATAAAATACACTTTCTAATGTTCTTTAAGGATTTATCTAACTTACATGTATGTCAGGAATGTTAGATCACAACAATTTTGAAAGACTCTAAGAAGGTAGTGTTGTCAGAAAATTGTACACCCTAGGACATCCTATGAAACTCCTTCAATTTGATGCAACATTGAATCATCCCTCAAGTTTGAGGGAACTTATAAGATAGATGAGTCTCTAGGATTGAAAAAGGCTAGCTCCCTAGATATAACTTGATGTGCTTGTGATACTAAGGCTACCTAACATGGGTGAAAAGGGAGAGAAAGATAAATAAAACAAACCTAAACTAGGAGGTGATACACCAAGAGTTTCTTCCATTCATACACTTAGTATTTGTATAATTAATTGAGACAATTAAACTAGCCTCACACCATTAATGTAGCTCCCTCACATGAGTGTTTCTCATGAAGTTAAATAACAAATCAATAAATGAAGGCAAGTGAAGGGAAAGTTAGATATGACACTACTAAAATCATACACAATTCAAAAGTTTATTGTAGTAGCATACACTTCATGAAACTTGTTAGGAGAGAAGTCATTTGTAACAACACATTCAAGGATTCCATGAAACAAGATGAGCTCAATCTATACTTGACTTTCAAGATGGATCACTTCAACATATAGTTAAAATGGACATAGAATATAACCAGATTACTTATCATTAGGTTAAGTAAAAATAAAGGTAAATTTTTGGTAGGGATTCACCATTCCAAAATTTGAAATCCTAATAATGGCCAAAAAGGCCCAATTTATAAAACTTAGAAGGAGAGAGAGAGAGAGAAGAAGTTGAAAAGACACAAGGACATGTGTCACTAAGTGAAAATTATTTAAAATTACATTTATAGGAGAGGTGGGATGAGATATGATAGGTCATGAAGGTGTACTTATCCACACAAGTCATAAAGATAGTGAAAAGTGGCATAAAACTATCATATTGGCATAAGAAACTACCCACCTGAGTTGCCTTCCAAAGCAACCCATATCACTACATATGGTCAGGTCTGATGGTTTTCATGAGCAAGATAGGTTAAAAAAAAATCCCCATATGCATTGGATTGATCCTTGACCATCCCTATTCTTTCGGACATGAAAAATCATCACTAGCAGTTTCAAAAGGGCTCTTTTACATGTACCTTCTCCACTTGGCATTCAAAACTCCTCAATTTTCATAACTTATATATAAAAACGAGGAAATGAAACTTTAAATAGGATTACATACCATAATTTTCAAGAAAAAACCTTTAAAAGGTTCCCTTGATTTATTTTCACCACTTTCCCAAGTGTTCACTAGTTTGGCTCATTGGACTAGCTGAAAGTGAGAGTCTAGTTTGGATAGTTAGAATTTTATTCATGATATGAAATTAATTTTTTCAGTTATATAAAGTTTAAATATTCATTTCAAATTTTGTTTCATCTTATAACTCGCTCTGTAGCTTTAATACCACTCAAAATGGACAAAATAAGCCCTACTTTCCCCTGATCCATACAATTCCATACATGCAATTCACATGTATTGGATCCTATGATATTCATATACAAATTATATGTGGTTTCATGTCCATACCCATCCTTTTAAAATCTCTAATGGTAAGCTTTCTCCAGTCAAGTCCTTGTGAGAGTTTTACAAGGGTCTTGAGTGGACTAAACTCTTAACCTTTGTTCATAGCCATTTCACATTATGACTCCCTAAAAATTAAAATAAAGGCTCCTCAAGGACATTATATAACTCTAATAAATTTATAAAATTACCATTCATTAGTTCATGAAAGTTATGAACATTTCAACTTGACCATTTGAGCCATTTATTACATTTTGTGAGGGGTTTGGTTCATTCCCAGCCAAAAATGGCTTCTTGATTAGTTCCTCTACAAACCAAAAGTTCATAAACCTCTGTATTCATACTAAAAACATGCTTAAATCATTATAATGGTTCTTCATTAGCCATAAATGAGAATATCACTTGCTTAGAGACTAGATCTAGACCTTGTCAATATGTTTGTCTACACTTTTAGGTTTAAAAGACCTAATTTTATGGAATCCATACATAGAATAAATTTTAATAACTAAAATATATTTATACACTCATGAAACAAATAATTTATATTCTTGATAAGGTTAGACTTTGAAATGGCCTCCCACTTGGAGCTAAATTTGCACGTTGCCTTATTGCCCTGCCTGTAAACCTTCATGTACAAGTCACCTCATTTGATCTAAAATATATTATAAATGTATATCACATTTATTTTGTTGTGTAATATATATTAAAATCTTATTTATGGTTCTTATATCTTATAGTTCATGCTTTGGTCTCTTTTCCTCAAAACTGGCATTCTCTATGAGAGGACTACCTACCTCTGAGACAATATAGAGGGTATTACTCCTACTTGTCTAGGAAAGGTGATTATTTTGTGATCTCAATTAGGTTATTATTATCAATTTTACCAAAAATTTTCATTATATTCCAAGTCTAAGTGGTCAAACCAACTCAACTTTGATAAAAAAGGGGTCAAAACCCTATTTTCTACATGTTTTCACCCAAACCTCATTGTGAATGCTCCTTCCTTCCTTCCTTGATTCCTCCAAGTTAATTAGAAATTATCCTCACCTTTATTTCATTCTCATATAACTAAAGTATCTACCAAAATCTCTCTTTGAAGGAAAGCCCTATACTCACCTCTTAAACCAAAACCTCTCTTACCCTGACTATATGGTCTGAGTCCACCTTGATATAAGGGAAAGGTATTGGAGTGATTGAGTATTATTTGGTCATGTAATTTCATTCATTTTATCATGAGGATAATATCACATTATTTTAAACTTCCCATTTCCTTGCTTAGGTGCGTCAACCTTAAACATGTACCTCTCACATTAGGGCCCTACCTATTCTCAATAGTGAACAATGGTGTTCTCGTTCAAATGCATCTTTAAAGATATTATCAAGATTAAAATACCTTATATATATTAATTCACAAACCTTCACATTAAAATTTTAAAAATCCCACAAACCTATCATCTTGACACTTCTTTGCTTTCCAATTTTCTCACTGTCTTTAGGACTAAGACAGTCTACCTGCAGGTTGCTTTAGGATGTCAATGGGCATGAAAATAGTCTTTTATTAATGATATAGAAACTTATTTAGATCTAAAAGTAATTAGTTTTTTGTATTTTTATCTCCTTTAACCCAAAATTTCTCTCATCACTCCTCCAAAGTCATCATCTCATTCCACTATTAGGTTTAACTGTAGGTGACTATGTTTCTTCATCCATTTTGGCCTTTAGGTTATTTTTAGGTGAATATATACTTGTTAATGGTTATTGGTGATATATTAGTGAATTTTTTTACATTTTAACCATAAAATGTCTCCAATATTGCTCAAGGTCATGACTGTTTTACATACTTTGCTCTTTTTACCTATAGATGCTCATCATAGCCCTATGTATGGAAAAAGATCATTCATTAGGGCTAAGACATTTAATTTATCTCCCTCTCATTACCTATTGGATTATGGACACTCATTTAACTCATTGGCATCATTAAAATCTGGTATAACCACCTAGAACACCATAATGGAGAGAAAGGCAACTTTTTGGTCACTATCATATAAACACCACTAACTGGTTTCAGTGTGTTTCTAGACATCTTCAAGGGTCTCAATGACCATCTTCATCTTATCATTTTGGATTTAATATTTTTGAGATCCTTATTTGGTATAGGTAATAAATATTCATCCAATTTTAGGACTCAAATCCTCTTATAGGTTAACTTTGAGAGGCCTACAAAAACCCCTCAGGCATCTATTTGATCATTTTAGAGTAAGAAGGCCTAAAACACAATCCAAATTCCAATTTGATTTTTTTCCACATTTATTGTCAACTAGGATCATCAATAGGTTCTTCTAGGCAATATATATGGAAATTAACCTCAAAATGGATTAATCATCCCATTGAAACACCTCTAGAAGAGCTATTTATGGCATTAGCTGTCGAAGACATTCTCCTTTCACAAGCATAATTGAGACCTTTCTCCCAATTTTATAGATTTTAGAAAATATATTCCTTTTACAAAAACTTCAATGCATATTATTAGTCCCAAAATGTTAAATAACATTTCAAACCTTCAAAATTGCATTGATGATGTCAGCATGTTCTTGTAGATGGAGTTTTGTGACTACTCTATGCAGGGAGAAAATGAGGGAGCAAGAAAACACAATAAAATGGCGTTCTTACCATAAAAATACAAATAAAAATTATTTAATAATGATAATAAATTATTAAACCCACCAAAAAATATCAAAACACCATATCCAATGTGAAGGGATCAGTTCTAAGACAACTGAGCTGACTATGAATACAAACTAGGCATTTTGCAATCCTAGAAAATGTTTTATCACAAAATTGAACTCTCTAAGATAATAAGAAACATGAAAAAATATTTAAAATAATTTATAAACACCTAAAATAGATAAACCCATGAATACAAATCAATAAAATCTAAAACAAGCTCAAAAGGAGACCCCCTTATGGTTGAACATGCATAAGAAGCTGCCTCAGATTAAATTGATTGTTTATGTAGGAGGAGCCACAAATATAAGATTTATTATTATGAAAATGAATTTAAGTTAGATCACTATCCACTCTTAAGACTATTCTTCCTGAATCCATTTGTATGACCCATAGTGAGTGTTTGATTTTGCCCTTTTTTAGCTTACCAATGGAAAATGAAGGAAAAAGAGTTATAGATGAAACTTTTTGCATTATTATTGAAAACCAAGAATTTAAATGAGCTTATGGAGATGAAATGACACCCTACCCATGTTTTTAGCTGTAAGTGGACTTGAAGAGTCTGTACAAGTGGCTAAAAACTCTATTTTTCAAGTGTTTTCTTGATTTTAACGTGCACCTGTAGTCTTGGTCAGTTATAAAAATTTATTTAATACCCCTTAGGACACATGGAGAATGGAATAACCCCTTTTTTACTTTCATAATTCCCAAGAACATGTACAAAACATTAAATGTCCATTTTTGACCCTTAAAAAGACCCAAAGTGACATGGAACACTAATGTAAAGAGTGAACAGGGATAATATAACATTTATTGGCATTAAATGGTCTATGAAACATTTCATGACAAAGTGTTTTACTTATGGGATTGACTCATTTTGATCGGGGGTAAAAATGGCCAATAGGTAGTTATAAGCACTTGTATGGACTTGGAAGACTCACTTCCACATGAAAACATTCAAGATATGTCTCTTAAGATTATACAAGTCAAATAAATTCTTGGAATGAGTTTATAGGTCAATATAATGTGAAACATGCTTCCTTTCTTCCATCGCTCCTTTGGAAAGCTCACAAAGGTAGTTTTCAAGTGTTCATTCTATATAGTATGGTAGGATTTAGGACCTGAGAATTTTTCCATGGGATGGGGTCATAATGTGATTAAAATTTATTTTAATAGTTATCAAATTGGTTTCCCTCCTTTGTGAACAATAGTTATGAAGTTAGGGTGGTCTAAAACTACTTACAAACCTCACAAACTCATTTTTCTCCTTGAAATGATAATTTTAGACTAGATAGATAAATAAAATTAATTTAAGAGGATATAATGGAAATTTTAAGACATATCATATTTTTTTTAAATCCCTAATTGGCACGTGTGACCTCAAGAGGACAAGAAATCTCCATTTGTGCATAGTTTGATAGTTTGATGTCATGGTCTCTTGAGTGTTTTTAAATTTTCAAAATTTAAATAGTAGTGATGAAGGTCTCCCACCATATTTTAACTCTCTTAAATGTAGGTATATGTATATTAATTGTTTCATTATTCACTCTAACACTACCTTGTTTAGGTGATATGCAATGGTCTTATTTATTTTGGATTGTGTATATCACACCAAGCATAGAGGTGAATTAAAGATTTGAATGTTGAATTATCATTATGGTGTGAGGGTAATGAATTCATGAAATATGTCATGAAATAATGGAGGTGAAATTAATTTCAAATAGGAGGCCTTTCATTATAATTGGATGGAATAATCCTAAACCTACACCTAAAAGCTAGTCAGTAAATAGAGTTAGAAAAGAGAACCTTGTGATAGTTGGAAGTGGTGAGAAATATTATACAAAGGTATATAGGAACATTGAGAATATATAATAACTCTAATAAATTCCATTGAAATACCTAAATAATCCATTCTCAAGTATAAGATCCCTAACCTTAAGGGTTTACACATAAGTGTTAATTTGCATACAGATGTCTGCTCACTAAAACATGTCTTTAATGGGAAAAATGGAGGTAATAAGTGATTTAAAAGTGGATATATAAGGAATTAAAATTAATATAATACATATATAATATCTAATTTAAGTTTAAATCTCACCACTAATGTGTTTGGGCAAGCCTAATGCCATTCTAGGCCACAAACAATGGTATAACTTTGCTTGCATAAATGTAACTCAAAAGGGGTAATAAGTACTGCATTGAATGTATTTTATTAATATTAACACATCATGGTAAATTTATTGGAAAATAGATGAGGGTATTAAGGTTTTGAAAGATCAATATAATCCTCATGTAAGCCTTAAAACATGAGAATGCGGACCTAGAGGTCTGTAGACATGTAGGTCTACATTCATGTAAAATGCATGCTTAAAATATGAAAATAGTGTAAAATTTTGTATTAAAGTGAATGAATAAATATATTATTTAAAATATGAATTATATTATTCATTGGATTCTATGAAGAGAGAAAGAGATAGAGGATCAAACTTACAATGTAACATGCCTAAACTTACACATACAACCCTTGATGTAAAGTTATGAATATGAGTTTATTTGTTGAAGGTAAGATGAAGATATATAGGCTATAAAAATATGATAAATAATTAAATAAGACTTTGATAAATCTTATACTCTCTAAATTCTAGGGAAAAAGGATGTTCTTAAGCCATAGAGACCTACAGGTCAATGGAGATTGTTTAGGCCTACCTAGTTTTGATGAGAGATGTCTTATGGTTTGAAGGATAAAAGTCTATTTGAAAACATATTTAAGAGGAAGGAGAGATTGAAATTAAGTATTATATTGAATAATATAACTTCAAAGGGTCCCCACTAAGTAACATAATTATCTATGGTAGTGGATAAAACTAAAGTAGATTGTTTAAGCCTAATAAGTCAGGATAATTAAACACATATGACTATGTGTAACAAAATGGTGAAGGGAATATTGTTGAATATGAGATTAAAATTTATATACCTTAGGAAGGTTATGATAACTTATAATAAGTGTTATATGAAGTATTTAAATGTTTAAATAAGTAAGAAAAGGATAAAACATAATAATTAGGGTCAAGAGTGTTTGTATGCTCATAAACCCTAAACATCAACAAATGAAGGTTGTAGACGGCCTATGGAGATGAATGGAAAATGAAACCATCTTAAAAGGTCAATATTTATGTTTTATACCTCCATAAGGTGTTTTTAATCAAAACCAAACTCTAAAATTCCACTTCTAACTCATTTTATCTCTCTTGACCTCACTAAACGTATTCTTTATAGCCCAAAAAGCACTTTCTCAAGCTCAAAATAGTAAAAAGTTTTTCATGGTAACCCAAGATAATAAGGTATGTTAGGATACCTTGTATAATTGAAATTTGTGTAATTATTTTATCAATTGATTGCCTAGGATTTATGAATCATCATTAAGATGATAAACATGTTTTTGGCTACCTAGAAGAAGAGTAATGAACCAATGAGATAGATAGGCTTCCCAATTGATTTAAATGAGTTGTATTGGTCTTGAAACCACCTATATATCATTTCTAACTCTAGGAAGACCATCACCATGATATTTTCATGTACTTGCACGTGTATGGACTCATTAAATGCTAAGTTTCTATTGGTTTTTAAGCTCAAAATAGGGTATTTGAAATCATGAACAAATGAAAACCATTGGGAAAGATGGGTTTATATGTTTCCTACCTCATTAATTCAAAAACTTCATACATGTTACCATAAAAGTGTTCCTATAGGTTTAATTTTTGAAAGTAGTGTGACAAAGGCTTGTGAAGACTAGGTTTTTTGGCCATTTCATGGTTTACCTATCTAAACAAGGTTTCAAAACCTAAATTTGAAATTAATCATGATCATAGGGTGAAAAAATTGAATCAAACACTTATTATAATTTTCACATGTGTGGGATAAGATTAGAGTTAAAACTCTATTTCTAGGCCTAGAATCCTAATTAGAGAGAGAAAAGGAGTGAATAATTGCACTTACACTTGATCTTAGGTCATTAAATTTGGCATGGAGTTGTAAGGGTATACTGGATACTCAAAAATACCCTTATTTTTCCAATATAATTTGTACATTGTCCTACACAAGGATCTTTGTATGTTTTTAGGGCTATAAGGAATTGAAAGATAATGAGAGTTTAAGGTGAAAATTAGGTCTTGGTGAGTATTTTATGGATTCAAATGGGGTTTTTTAGGTCTCTTATGATTTATATATGCCATACATTAGGATAGGTTTCAATCATAAGGATAAAATCAAAATTTAAAACTTGCAAGCATGGTGAGGCATGGTAGAGCTAAGGGATTTCAAGACACCTAAAGAGTTACTTGATGATCACCACTAAAAAGTTAATTTGAAGAGATCCTAAGTAGATGAAAGGTGTAAAATATCAGAGTAATAATTTAACTCAACATGAATTTATTATCAAATATTACACTTGTCACCTCATAAGCCAAGATAAGGGAAGTTTTGAAAAATAAGACAAGGTGTCAACAAACTAGACAAACTCCTACACCATTTGGGAGATGATGCATATTTAAGACATAAACACATGTCTTTGAAGACATAATGAAACTATTATTAAACCTCTTATTTATTTTAACTATTTATAATGCACTTGTCATCTCTCTCTCTCTCCTATGCCCATCTCTCTTCTTCTCTCTCACCTCTTTATAAATTTAGCCTTGTTGGGCTTTGTATTCATTCTCCACCTAGGTATGAAAAAGCCCTACCCATTTATATGCCTTTGATAAATGAGAAAAAAATATTTTTACCTATTTATATGGCTATTCCTAGCATTTATTTATGAATAACTTATCTTTTCAGGTGATTTGACTTATCTTCTTTGGTATGTTGTCCTTTTCTAGCACCTAGATGCATTTTGAAAGATTATTTTTTAGGTCATGCAAAGTGTGTAAGTTTGGTTCAAAGGTTTATTTAGTTGTAATATTCACTAGTGTCCTTTAATACCTATTGATTATTCCTCATATCCTAATAATCTATCATCACCTTCATATTTAAACACTTATGTGAGAGATTAATATTAGGAGTATTGCATGTAAGGTTAGTTTTTCTTCATCCATAAGTGCACATGCAACTGGTTGGTAGACATCAACTATTTTGTGTATCACCCAATTTACTTGTTTTAATGTTATCCTTCTCCATTTTACTTTTTAATATAATTAGTAGTAGATCCTAACTGATACATCAAGGGGAACTAACCCTATAACCTAGAGGTTTGATCCATTTAAAGGTCACCCATAGCCTAGGGTCAATCCCATTACATATCTCAAGTTGAGAGGTCTTGCATCACCCTCTTAAGGGTGAAACTTTTTTATAAAAATAATTATTAATGATTGAATGTAACTCTTATTATAAAAAATGTTCACTTTTTTTACACTTAGCCATAATTAATTATTCAAATAATTTTTTTAATCTTTAATGTGTAGTCTCATAGTTTTAATAAATTTTAAAATATTTAAATAATTATAAATGGTGGCATTAATTATCAACACTCAAAGTTACATATAAAGTAACATAAATTCACATTCCAAATAAATAGGTGTCAATAAGCCACATGATAACATAACCAACCAAAAAACATTGTAACATATATTA
>JARHVA010004050.1:17500-50000 GCA_037957365.1 Torreya grandis | reverse complement strand
ATGGTTTTATTGTGTTTCTTTTGTCCAAAATACCCTCAAAATTTCAAGTTAAAATGACATAAAGTATTGGTTTAGTGTGCATGGGTTATCTATGTTTCCCCAATCAAACCACTCTAGCTTGAATTTAAAGTGAATTAGGGTGATTACATATACATGTGATGTAAATTATTTGATTTTTTATGGTCAAAAGTCTATATGGTATTGTTTAGATTTTTACAATAATAGAGCTAATTGCACATAAAATCAACATAAATGTGTGTTTGGATGTGCAAGGGTCACAATGCAACTTAATTTTCCATATTCACACATTTTTTATTGAATTTAAAGATAAATGGGGTAGTCATGTACATATGTCCCTAAAATTGTTTGAATTTACATTGGTCATAAATGGATATGGTGTTTTTGTGAAACTTTTGGTATATAAAGGATATAATCATAAGTAATCAGCATGAAGGGGTGGTTGGGTATGCACGAGTCACCAATGAAATTTATGTTTCCCCATGAACACCTATTTGGCATGAGTCTAAATTTAATTAGGGTGATCATGACTAAATATGGTGCAAATTCTTCTTATTTAACCTAGTCACAAATGGTTAAGGTGTTGTTATGCCACTTTTTTACATATAAATCACATAATTGTAAGTAAAATTATCATAAAGGATTGGTTGGATTAATTTGTTAGTTTTAAAACTTTACTTTTAAAAATTGGTAACTCTTAGAAATTATAGAAAGGAATTCAGAAACCACAAAAATCTAAAAAAAGTACTATATGTTTGCCCAAAATGGACATCAATTGTATAAGTTACACTGTAAAATCACTAGGTTTAATACTAAAATCCTAAAAATGTTTAAGTACTAACCAAATTATATATTAAAAAATATCTCCCAAATCATAATTTGTTTAAATATGATACCAATTATATAAAATGTAAAATGACCCTTATTTATTATATTTACTAAAATAAATTTAAAGTATATACTTAAAATTTATTTTGGTAAATATAGTAAATTAGGATCACCTTTTAATTGATCATCTTTTCAACCAAACACCCTACCTTTTATTTGATCATCTTTTTCCATTCTAAGGATTCATACTTTCATCTCTTAAGAATACGTACACATTATTTAACATACACACTCTTCTATGTATAATTAAAAAAATTCATTTTGGCTTGAAAATGGATTAGATTCCAAAACCTAAGGTATGGACCTAAAAACATGTAGTTGAATCTAAGTATTTTGACTAAATATAATAAAATATATCTTCTATCATCATAAACAATATGAATTTCAATGAGAAATTTCATAAAATTATTAATATGACATCAAGCACAATTTTCTCTTTTCAAATATATATATAATTTCTTTTAAAATAAATTGTACTATTTTAATTTTTCAATTTGTGGATTTTGTTATTATGTATTTCTTGGGAAAATATATGTTTCAATTATACTTGTTCATTGTTTACGTATTTTTTTAATTTCATTGATCCAAATGAAATATATATGGTCAAAAAATTATCCCTAATTCTATATCCTCAAAAAACTATTTTTTATTCTTTTTTTAGGTAGTTGGGTGGGGATGAGGTGCTACTGGATTTCCATTTTTTGTAAGTTAGGGTCTATTTTCATGTAAAATTTTAATAAAATGAAAATATTAAATAATTTTAAAAAAAAAAATTAGGTCACAAACTAGATGATCTTAAATAAATTTCCATCAAAGTGTTTCAAACAATACTAAATGATTATAAAAAATGAGGGGACACTGACTATCTACTCTATTTTTATTTTAAAAAAGCATTTTTTGTTTGAATTTTAGATGTTTTACCTACTTATACTTATATTTTTTTAAAACAAAATTAGTTTTTTATACACTAGACTTAAAATTATACAATTATTGTTCTTATATCATCTTTCCATTTTGAGTGTATCCATCTCAAATAATCTATAAAAATTTTGATTTATAGTTTTTTAAATTAAAATGTCCATGATTAGGACCTTTTTAACCCCCAACTTTGTGAACTTACCCAAAATCACAAATGTCCACACACACACACACACACACAAATATCAATTCCAAACATTACAAATTATTTTCAATGTGAAATCAATCCCCAACCTTATCTTCCACAATTTCTTGATTGATAGGGTTATCATTGAAATATGATCTACTTGTTGGTTTTAAATGAATGTGACCCTTGGAAATAGATAAATATCTAATCATCCTTTATTTCCTAATTTTATTTCTCAAGATTAGATATAAAACCAATAAAAATCTAGTATAATATTTATCTCTATCAAATTAGACAAACCACTAATTTGAGATAAAAGGAATATCAATTGAATGATAACTAAATGAACATAAAGATAAAACTTTATAATTCAAATTTATAGGCAAGAGACTCCTTTTTGACATTGCGGATTGCTCCCAAGATGTTTTATGTTTAATGCTTGATGATTGAAATGTTTTACTTCTATTATAGACACAAAATTTGGATAACATATTGATATGATTTGGTTGATTGGTTAGACAACATGGTGGAATGATGAAATTATATAATTTTACATTATAAACTCTTTATATGTCCAAAGATCATCTTTTGTGCATGGAGATGTAGATGGATTTTTATGATGTTAATGGGAGAATTAAGGGATATATTTAATCCATGGAGGATGAAGATAAATGAATATGAGATTCAAAAGGAACTAAAATTTCCTAGAAATATCTAGAAAAGATTTGTAGTGGCTTTAGGAAGTTTAGAGTTTTATATATTTGATTAGGATTAATAAATGGAGATTATATGAGGTTTCATAATTTGATTTTTAGGACTTTTAGTTGGGTTAAGTGAGGGTAGTTGAGAATAAATTTAAAATTCCTTAATAATTGTGTGAGTTTGATTAATAATTATATGAGGTGATTATAGATATGATGAATAGGTGTAAAATATAATGGGATTAAATTTAATGTTGGTATGATGAAGAAAGCTATAAATGGAGATGCTAAGATAATTTTAGTAGGATGTTAATTTGTGATGATGATAATAAAAATATAATTAGTAGGATTTGATGATTTTAGATGTCTTAATTTTGACCATCTTTGAAAGGTCAATATGAATAAGTGGAGTGATGACACTTCAAATAAGTTAAAGGTCATGTGAGTTACTAAGTTGATTAATGTTAGGAATGGTGATGCCCTCTCAAGGGTCATATAGGGATGAGTCATGTGGGGAGGAATGATATTGATGGCCATCCAAAAGAAAATGAGGCTTAGGATTTAATAGAAGAAATAGGGGCTTAGTTTGATATAATAGATGTGATTGGTGTGCTTGATATTATTGATATGATACAATGTTGTAAATAAATGAAATAAAATTTGATTGATATTTGGGTTTGAATTGATGATTCCACTATAAAAGGCATGTGAAATGGAGAAAAATATGAAGTTTTGACCTTGGATTTTTTCCAGTCAATGACATATGAAAAGGGAAATCCATAAAATTTGGATACATTGATTATCAAAGATATGATATTTTGATGCAAACCAGGAATGGATGCATGTTAGGGAGAGTTACATGCTTTTATTATGCCAAGGGACTGATTTAAAGAGTTTTGGATGTATCCTAGGTAAAGGCACATGTTAGGGAGAGCTGAAAAAAATGATTGGATTTATTGAGTAATGTCTCAAGTTTTATAAATATCCTTGGTAATGAGTCATGTTGAGGAGATCTACGAGATTTATTTGGTTGATGATTGATTGATGGAAAAAATATAGATGTGTTTTGTCGGTCTAATTGAAAGGTGTGAGATATTGATATAAATATTAGGGAAATGATTGAGTGGATGTTTGATTGATTGATAAAAATTTTTATTCTTAATTTATTGATTTTAGTTAAAGGATTCTACTAATTTCATGGATTAATGATGGTGGATCAAGTTGATAGAGTATTTTATAGGATATGATGAATTATTGAAAATGAATGTTAATTATTATGGTATTGTGTGATTTTAGATGATTGATAATGATTATGGATGATTTAATTAATATTAAAATGCCAACCTTAGACACCTAATGTGAATTATTTCTTTGTATATAGTATGTATGGACCTAAGGTCATTATAGTTATCCCAAGGAGAGAGTTATGTAATATAATGTAGGAACATCACTCCATATGATAAATTTTATATTTTTTCATTGTTTTTAAGTCTTAGTGTGTCTTATTAGTCTATAGGATCATGTAGGATTCATTTATAGGTCTTACATATTCATAAAATTTGAATTGGAGCTCTCTAGGCATTTTCTCACCAAAACTCCAAATTCAAAATTTTGAATTTATTTCTATAGTTTTTATATTTTAATCATGATTTTGGTAGTTTAAAAAGTTACATGATGGTTTGTTTAGGGTTTTTATAGGTTTTATGATGTTTATTACTATTTTAAAACATTTTTGGTCATATATTTTATGTTCAAACTTTTGTAACATCCAAGAATGTAACTTGTTCATACATAAGATTACATTAGAGGCAAGCAAGATTCAGTTAGATATTTTATAGGGACATAAATTGATTGGAAGGTATATAAGGATTGATTATTAAATTTTATAATAAGGTATATATCTCCAATAAATAATAAATAATGTTCAATTTTCATAAATAATACTAATCATTAAGAATTTTGTGTATGCTTGCGAAGAACATGAATATAATTACATGAGAATAAATCTTGGAATATATTTTGATTGAAAGTTTAATATTTATAAGTGTAATTAAATTTAAATTATATATATATATATATATATATGAGTAAGTATCATTAATATACATGTGGAGAAAGGAAAAACTTGGGCTTAAGTGCAATTCTGTGTTGTCATAATCAAGATACTTGTGAAGTAAGGTCACTCTTTTACTCATCTCATGAACTTTAATGCTTGAAAATGCATTAGAGATTTTTTATATTTTTAATGGAAATTTTATTTAATAATCATAAACATGGATAATTCCAAAATCTCATTCAAACCTCCACTTGATAGCACATAGTCTAGAACCCTATTTTTATAAGTACAATCAGGTTAGAAATTGAGATCTTTTAGTTATTTTTTATTAAATTTATTGTTATTATAATTCAAAAAGTTGTATTAGATTTTTAAAAAACCATATAAAAGAGTTTTGAGTCCTTTAAACACACATTTTTACTTGAAATCTTCAAACTTTCATCTCTTGGCCTATGTAGAACCTTACCTTAGGGTTTTCTACCATTTCTTGGTTTGACTATCTAGACATTATTTCAGACCTTAAAATTTTACCTAAAGCTTGACTTCAATTTTATTAAATTATTTAAAGTTGTTTATTGGAGTTTTTGCATATGTGGGTAATTTTTGATCCATAACTCAATTTTATAATCTATGAAACATAATTGACGCCTTGTTTAAAGAAGGTCAGGTTGAGTAAGTGTATCTAACTTAAAACTTGTCTCATAAAAATTTATAAGGAGTTTTATTACATTAATGTGTGTTTAAAAATATAATTTTTTTTATCTTGAATCCTTATATATTTTTCAAACTGATTGAAAAAGTGCTTTAGGAGGGTTACAAGGAAAGAAGGCAATTTGAGATAACTTGAATTTTATTTTGGTTAAATCTCTCCCTTTACATTATATTGGTATTAGAGTAGGTTGGGTACATGAAATAGGATTAAAAGAGATTGAAACTCTTTGAGGATAAGAGTGAATTACTTGTTTGTTGGTGATTTGTAGTGAAGAAGCCATAATGCCACATAGGAGGAACCCAAGAGGATGTGGAAGAGTAGGTATCAATATGGGAGATGTAATCTTAGAATAGCTAAAAAACCTAAGAGTTATTTTTGATGAAAGGTTAATAGTAATGGAGGCCAATCAAAGAAGAGAAGTGATAATAGGGGATACTATTGATAGGGAAGAAGAACCACAAGCACTAGAAGAGGAGGAAAGAAAATTACAATGAGAAGGAATAAGGAGTTGATAAGATACTAAAGGTAGTCATAAGATAGGGGTCTAGAGTATTTTGAATATGAAAATGTACTAGATGAGATCAAATTAAAGTTTTATTTCACTAATCTAAAATGACATGAAACCCTTTGGTGGTACTATGTTCAAGATAAAAGGAGAAATAAAGGTAAGGCCAAGATCAAATATTGGGATAGGATGGTAGATAAATTAAAGGAAAAATTCTAGCCTAGTGATTATCACACTAACATGTTCAAGAAGATAAAATTGAAGAAAAATTATATGCGTGTTAAGGTATATACTGAGGAATTCTACAAGTTTACCATTAGATCAAGTGTTGTGGATGAAGATATAGATAATATAGATATGGATGTCTATGGGATAAGATATAATATTCAGGGTGAACTCATTTTGGTAAGTCAAAGAACACTTTTAGAGTGTTACTAATATGCATTGAAAACATAATAAAAGGTGAATAAAATTAAAAAACAACAAATTAAGGGCATGGGAATAAATTATAGAGGTAGAGGTCAACAAGGAGGAAGAAGCACATCAAAAAGAACTAACTCAGAACTTGTTACACCTCAAGAACATGCATATAATTCAAGAGGTATATTCATAAGAAGGAGACCAAACATAAGAGGAAGATAGACACAAAAATGTAGAGGCTTAAGTGGATTCATTGGTTAGTGTTTTAAATGCAATAAATTTCTTGGTCATAGGTTTTGGGAATATATAGAGAATGTTCAAACTGGTGTATCTAGAACTAACAATAATAACCAAATGGTTTAAGAAAATTAAGAGAGTGTGGATTCTCCATATCATGTTGAGGAACCAAAAGTTGGTGAGTCTCTTTTGACGACAAGAGTACTGATCAAACCACCTAAAGAGAAGGAGCCTACCCAAAATAAGACTCTATTCAAGACGACTTGTAAATGTCAATGTAAGTACTAAAAATTTGTTAATAAATTAGGTAGCACATATAATATAATTGCAATATATATGGTATGAAAAATTGGATTTAATAGGATACCACACTCAAACCCATACAAGGTCTCATGGATGAAAAAAGGGTAACAAGTTCTAATAAAAGAACAATGTTGGGTAGACTTTTAAATCAGAAGATGCAAGTATAAGGTATTATGTGACTTAATTCCAATAGATTTATGTCATGTGATCCCAAGGAGGTCTTGGAAATATGATAGGAAAACTACTCATGATGGTATAAATAATGTATATACCTTGAAGAAATATGGCATAAGCCATACATTACTAGCTCTCAAAAAAGAAGACAATGGGTAAATAACTAATGCAAGTGTCATGATGGTAAGTGAGAAATATTTATTGAAGACTATGAAAGAAGAAGAATTGGGTTTTAAAGTTGTGATTAAACTAATAACTATTGTAATTGACAATAAAATAAATAAATTACCTTAAGAGGTGCAACATATGTTAAAGGAGTATGTTGATATAGTGGTAGATGAACTGCCTAATGAACTTCCACCTATTAGGAGCATCAGTCATCACATTGAATTTGTACTAGGTGATAGTTCTCATAATAAAGCTACTTATAACATGAATACACAATAGGATGTAGAAGTAAATAATCAAATAAAATACCTATTAGACAAGGTATTGATCAAATAAAGCCTCAACCCATGTGCATTACCAGCTGTACTAGTGTCCAATAAAGAAGGAAATTAGAGAATATGTAAGTTTCAAGAGAAATGAAAAAGATAACCATAAGGTATAGATTTTCCTTTCCAATAATTGAGGATTTTATGGATTTTTTGAGTGGTTCCAACTAATTTTCTAAGATAGATATTAATAATGGTTATCACCAAATAAAAAAAAGAGAATGAGATGAATGGAAGATTTCCATTAAGATAAATGAGGGGTTATATGGATGGCTTACCTTATGATTTAGTCTTAATAACTCCCCAAGTACATTCATGAAACTCATGAATGAGGTATTAAATACTTTCATTGGTATTTTTGTGATTGTATATATATGTCATCTTGATTTATATCCCTAGTAAAGAGGAGCATATTCATCATTTGAGAATGGTTATGCAAAGGTTACATGAGGATATATTTTTGATTGACCTCAAGAAATGTTTGTTCATTAATACAAATCTGGTTTACTTTGTCTTTGTGATCTATCAAGGTGTTTTTAAGATGGATAAAGACAAGGTGAAGGCCACCATTGAGTGGCCAACTCGAAGGATAGCGTATGAGGTAAGAAGCTTCCATGGCTTATCTAGATTATATAGGAAATTTATCAAAAATTTTAGTTTGATTTGTGCAACCATTGATGATAATTTTATATGGGATAAAAATAGGTTTGTATGGACTGAAATGGCTAAGAGAAATTTTCAATTTTTGAAGAAAATAATAACATAACAACTAGTGTTGTCACTTCCTAATTTTAATAAGGTGTTTCAAGTTGAGTGTGATGAAAGTGGAGTTTCCATTGGAGTTATGATAAGTCAAGAGGGTACACCTATAGTTTACTTTAGTGAGAAGTTAAATTATGCCAATAAATGGTATATAGCTTATGATCTTGATTTTTATCCCATGGTTCAATCCTTGAGGAATTGGAGACACTACTTAATGCCAAAGAAGTTTGTTATCTTCAAAAATAACCATGCTCTTAAGTTAATAAATAGCCATCTAAAACTTAGTTAAAGGGACATGAAGTGGGTGGAGTACTTGTAAAACTTCACGTTTTTCATCAAGCATAATAAAGGACAAAAAAATAAGATAGAAGATGCTCTCAATAGGAGGAATTTGCTTATTAGTGAAATTCAGCTTAAGAGTAGAGGAATAGAGTCACTTAAAGATTTAAATGAAAATCATTTAAATTTTTACGATGAATATGAGGCTTGTAATAAGCCTACTACAAGAAAAAGAGAGCCATGGATGGAGTATATGATTTAGGATGGTTTAGTGTTCAAAGGAGTTCATCTTTGTGTGTCAAGGAGTTTAATGAGAGATAATTTGATAAAGGATAATCATTATGTAAGTTTTTAAAGTCACTTTGGTATTGATAATACTTTAACTCAACTTAGTAATCACTACTATTGGAATAAAATGCAAACAAATATGAGAAAGGTTTTAGAAAGATACAAAGTTTGTCAACATGTAATGGGGAAGAGTATTAACGTAGGCTTATACCAGACATTACCAATACCAAATAGGCCTTGGGAATCCATAAACATGGACATTATTATGGGGTTGCCAAGAACTCAAAGAAGACATGATTATATCTTTGTTATTACATACAAATTTTCCAATATGGCCAATTACATGCCTCATAAGACAACCAATGGTGCTACTCATGTGGATAATTTATTCTTCAAGGAGGTGGTTAGACTACATGGTATAACATTGAGCATTATCTCAAATAGAGATACCAAGTTTATAGGACACTTTTGGATAACCTTGTGGAAGAAGATAAGAAAAAATTTGAACTTTATCTCAGCATAACATCATAAAACAAATGGCCAAATTGAGGTTGTCAATATAAGTTTGGGTAACTTTCTAAGATATTTGATAAAGGATAGTACTAAATAATGGGACTTAGTATTTACACAAGCATAGTTTGCTTATAATGAATCACCTAATAGGATAAAAGGAGATATTCCATTTCAAGTGGTGAATGGTATTCACCCAAGGGGAGTCTGCGAGTTGAGAGACTTAGGTAAAATGGAAAAAATAAGTGTTGAGGGAGAAGAGTTTGCCATTTACATGAAAGAGGTGCATGAATAAGTGAATAAGTAGTTAAAGTGTGTAAAAGTAATAAAAATAACTTATTTGAAGAGAAGAGAGGTTATTTTTTAGATTAGATATATGGTGTTATATCACTTTTAGAAGAGAAGGTTTCAAAAAGGTGAGTATAACAAACTAAAGATGAAGAAGGTTAGCTCATGTAAGGTCACATAAAAGTTTTATAACAATTCCTATGAGATAGAGTTGCCTATTATCATAGGAATATATCATATATTAAATGCTGAAGACTTGTATACATACAAGGAAAGAGATATACATGATCAACAAGCTATAATTCAAGTTACAATAGTCCAAGAGTGGGAAAATCATTTTCCACAAGAAAAGCAAAAAGAACTTAATCTTATCTTGCACAAGAAATTTGTAAAAACAACAAGAGGTAAAGAATAATATAATTATTTAATTAATTGGAAACATCATCCTTTAGAGGATGCAACTTATATTAAAAAAACATATATCATCAAGCATGGAGGTATTCTTTAAGACCTCATAAATAGGATTTCATGAGTCAATTTCTTATTCCCAAGGAGAATGATGCAAGAGTATCACTCCATATGAAAAATTATGGCTTGTTTTCATTTTTTTGAGTCTTAGGGGGTATTTTTAGTCTCTAATATAATGGATTTATTTATAGGTCTTAGGCATCCATAAAACTTTTAATTGGACCTCTCTAGGCATTTTCCTCCCAAAAACTCTAAATTCAAATTTTTGCATTTCTTTCTATAGTTTTCAGGCCTTAATCATGATTTTGGTAGGTTAAAAAGTTATATGTTGGTTTGTTCAGGTGTCTTATAAGTTTTGAAATGTTTCTTATTATTTTACCACTATTTTGGTCATATATGTTATATTCAAACTTTTTTAACATTTAAGAATGCAACTTGTTCATGCATAAGCCTATGTTAGAGGCAAGAAAGATTTAATTAGATATTTGTTAGGGAATTAAATTTAATTAAGGGGATATGATTCAGTATTAAATTTGATAAGGTAGATATACCCAATAAATAATAAAGAAGTTTCAATTTTCATAAAGAAGATTGACTGTCAAGAATTATGTGTGTGTTTGTGAAGAATATGAATATAAATGCATGAGAACATCTCTTAAAACAAGTTTTGATTGAATGTTGAATATTTAAAAGTGTAGTTAAATTTATTTTTTAATTTTTTATATATTTTATGAATTAAAAATCATATATATGTGGAAATAGGAAAAACCTAGGATTGAGTGCAATTCTAATTTGTCATAGTCAAGATACTTGTGAAGCAAGATGACTCTTTTACTCATCTCATGAAATTTAATGCTTGACATGGTATTATATAGTTTTTATAAGTTTAATTTAACTTTTATTTGATAATTATAACCTTGGATAAGTTTAAACTATCATTCAAACCTCCACTTGATAGCACAAACTAAAACTATGTTTTCCTGAGTATAGTCAGGTTGGAAATTGAGATTTTTGGGTCTTTTTTGATTTAATTAATTGTTATTATAATTTAAAATTTTTATTACACTGTTAAAAAACTTATACAATTATTTTTAGTCCTTTAAATACACATCTTCACTTGAAATCTTCAAACTTTAACCTCTCAATGTATGTCGAACCCTACCTTAGGGGTTTTGACCATTTCTTGGTTTGGATATCTAGATGTTGTTTCAGACCTTAAAATTTTACTTAGAGCTTAAGTTTAATGTATTTAAAATTAATCAAGAGTTTTATTTTATTCTTGGCACATGTGGGGAATTTTTAGTCCATAACTCAGTTTTAAAGTCTAGGAGACCTAATTGAGGCATAGTTTGAATAAGGTCAGGTTGAATAAGTGTATCAACCTTAGGCATTGGATACAAAAAATTGTAGGGAGATGTATAAACTTAATGGGTATATAAAAATATAATAATTTTATCTCTCTCTCTCTCTCTCATATATGGATGTGATGATTGGATTGTTAGTAGAAATTATATATTATTTATGATTGGAATTGTGATTGTTAGATGAAGGATTGATGACTTGATTTGAGGTAGATTATTGGATTTAAAAATGAGTTCATTAGGTAGTTGATTGGATTTTTTATTTTATTATATTAAGTGATTATATATATGATTTATTTAGATAAATGATGTGATTTGGTTGTTGATTTGATCAATAGGATTTATGATTTCATGATCTTGAGCCATATGTATAAGCAATCATGTTTAATATAGAATTAGGCAATATGAACCATTATATATATGAGAATAATGATATTTTGCATTAATTCATGTTTTAATGATTGAAAATATATAAATACAAAAAAAAAAGTGTACAAGTAGCATTTATCATAATTCACCATTGGTACAAGGAATGAGGATTAGATATTTGTTATATGATATTCCAAAAATGATAAAATATGAACAAAGACATCTATAAAAGCCATAATTAAATATACTTAAATGAATAAATATAGATAGTAATTAAATATAGATTATTATAAAAAAGGTATATACATGATAAAATACATTAAAACAAGTCAAACAACATAGAATATTGTACATGTGAAATGAATACTCAAGTATTTACATGCTAATTATGTGAGGCATTTATTTCTGTATGATCAATGTCTTGCCTATTGTCTAGTTGAAAATTCATGGGATGGGTGATCGATTCATGATTCTATATGCCTTTTATTATTCCCCCCCAAATGATGATATATGTCATGTGTTTAGATTTTATCTATTAAAGGACATTTACAATCGTTTGTTAGATAAGGATATGGATTTTGCAGAAGGATTGTGATTTTTATGAGGATAAATATTTGGATATTAGATAACAATATAAATATTGGATAATGATATGTATTTTTATATAGACTTAGGTCAAGATGACTAGGATGTTTTGAAATTTATGATTTGTTATTTTTTTAGGATTCTTGGACATGTATGTACAAAAATGGGGTCACTTATAAAAGGGTGGACTTGATATTAACAACTAGGATGGGGAATGATGATTGATGGAATGATTAAATTATTATGGATGATGTATAAATGGGATGAGATCTAATGATCAATAGACTATGGATATCCAATGACCATGTAGCATAGGAATTGGGTGTCTAGTCAACAAAGTTTCACCTAGAATATATTAAAATATTTTTCCGTAAAAATATGAAAAATTCTTTTGCTTCCTTAACAAGATCAAGATAGGAAGAAAAGACGGACACAATAGGATGTAAAATAATATGGTGAATGATGTGTGAGATGGATATCAATGGTTTTAGGATGGTTATTTCAATGTATATGGGGATTATAATAGATTTTATGATATGAAAGTAGGGCTGAATTGTATTGTTTCCATAAAGTGTTGAGGTACATTCATATAATGAATTATTTACACACGATGCTAGAAATTGGTTTTCATCATGGTACTCAAGTTAAAGTTTAGTGGCCCATATATAAATGAACTTGGTTTTTTTAGTGAATTTATAAGTATGCATTTTGAAATTATAATTAAATTTAATCTATTATTTTTAGGCATGAAAATAAATGGAAATGCAAAACATAACTTGTCATAGAAGGTATGTTGAAGTGTGACTATATAAAAAACAGACAAATGGATGGTAGTAGTTTTCTTTGAAGATAGGTCTTTATTATTGAATGATGGTAATGTCATTATATGAAAACAATAATGTCAAGTGATATGTCTATTGTTTTTGAGAGCTATGTTATCACTCAATAATCTTGTTGTCTCTCACCAGTGGTGTTGTCACTCAACAATGTTGTTGTCACTTGACAACAATGCTATCACTTGATAACATTATTGTTAATCAATATAATTATTATTGATAGAAATCATATGTGTCACTTAAAAACATAAATATTACATGACAGCAAAATTGTCTTATGAAAATTGCACTATCAAATGATAGATGCACTTCCAAATGAAATCTATGTTATTTGATGGGTGACAATGTTGTGGGTAAGTGACAACTATTTTAGTAAGTGACACAAACACCTCAATATGGTATATATTCTGATATTTTTTAAAAATTTGGTCATAGAAATATTATATTTTACATATAGTGGTGAATAAGATCATATTGACTTTTGATGGAGTGGCAAATTATATTTATGTTTAAATAGTAGGTGAGTTGACCCAAAAAACTAACTTATAGCTAGATAATTAAGGCAAATCCAAATTAATCACCACCCAATAAAATATTCAAATTTAAAATTTATAAAACCAAAATATTCATTAATTAATTAATAATATCCACTAAAATTTACCTTGATGGTACTTTCCCAAAGTGATAAAAACAAATTTACACAATATGAATGACTATATATATATATATATATATATATATATATATATATATATCATTTTTGTATTTTTTATTTTTTATTACTTGATGGCATATCAATTTATTAGAGCAATTTGAGATGCATGATGTTGATTCATTGTGACATTTTGTATTAAATTTTGTAGATAGCTTGTCTACGAGGATCATGTTGTTAATGCAGGGTCCATTGATGTCATCATGATATTTTATTATTATTGATTTGGATTCATCTAGACATCTCAACTAGGTGCATTTATATCCCCTAAAAAGGATAATGTTTTAAGCGATGTTAAAGTGTGATCATGATTCGATTAAGGATCTGCTAGGATATGGGTGAATTATAGGATTGTGATGGGATGTGTAATTATCCATAGACCAAAAACTAAGACTAGCATTCACACACACCATTTTTTATTTTGAATGTTTCATTTATTATTTGCATGACATGATTTTGGATGTTACAAGGTTAGAGACATCAAGACTCGTATGTTCTAATATTTAAATGATTTGATTAAATGATGCAAAGTTGATGTGTTTATTTATTGGCTCATTAAAGAGGTTTTCACAATTAAATCTTTTTGACTTGTTGGATTTGATTGGATTTGATGTCATCATAACACCTCATATATGTTTTCACTAATGAACTTTGATTTTTTTCTTGACTATTTTGATTCATATTTCCCACTAGCACCTCAAGGAGATTTTCACTAGAGGACAATGATTTTTTATTTGGTCAATTATTTTATTTGTTTTTGAATCAAAGCTGATTTATTTACTATAATTTTTGATCGGATATTGTATAATATCTATGTGGATTATTATATTAACATGTCACTATGGAAGGAGCTAAATGATGTATGATTTAGTCAGTCCCAATAAAAAAATTTGGGAGATTGATTGTAGAGGTGATGGAAAGTATTACTAATGTAAAATGGATGATGTAGATCAATTAAAATATTGGTGATGTTTATGAATGGATGAATGGTATCATGTTTATTTTAGATGCTACTATTAATTATTTCAATTCTAATGAAAATTTACTAAATAATCATGAAAGGAACATTAAATTTCCTATGTTGATATGCAAGAGCTATGTAATTGATGTTTTTCATTCTTGATTAAAATGAGGATGCTAATGATGATTGTGACATTTAATTTGATATTGATTTAGATGCCGATGTTGGATTTAATATTTATCTTGACTCATATGTATACTATGATTTAGTTATTGATATAAATTTAGATGATGTTAATGTTGTGATGTTGTTAGTAGATACTATTTGGATTTTGGCCATAAAGAGGGCATGTTGGATAGTGTTGTTGGAAAGTACCTTCTTCACTATCTTCTTGGTGATGAAATATTTGGGATGAAGGGATTTAATGAAATGGGGGAATTTTTATGATATATAAAATATTTATGGTTAGTTAATTATGGGTTCTTGAAATATGGGATCATAAAAAATGAGTGGATTTGGATCATCGAGTATAATATATTTTAAAGTAGGCGAATGACCGTAAAAATGATCATTAAAATGAGGATAATAAAATATGCATTTATTGCAAAAGAAATGTTTTTTGATTTGATATTTGTTAGGAAATTGGAGAGTTTTATCATGATATAGAATGTAATCTTGGCATGTACTATAAATCTCACTCTCAAATGTGGACTCATCTGATTCAACCTCAATTTTGATGTCAATATGATCAATCAGATCTTAGATGTAATTTTTGAATATGAGGCATCTATTAGTAGAATTCCCTTGGATTATGTTCTACTAATAATATTGATGTTATTTATACCAATAGGGTTTAGGTACATTTGGAAAAAAATGATTGGTTTATAGATAAATGATCATATTTGTGGTGACTAGTTAGAAAAAGATGGCTTCCAAAGGTTCACTAAGAGGAGTATACTATTTTCATTCAAAATTTCTTTTTAGATGTGGAAGTGTTTGATTTTAGATCAGATGATTATCCTTGGTGTATTGATGATAAGCCATAATTTTATGGTGGTGTTTAATTTGGATTAGAGGATATACTTTTATTTGATAGGGTTTCCAGGATAGGGTTCTAATCACCAGTATGATATGGGATGTCATGATGAAGGTTATAGCTCATAAAGAATTATTTTTATTGTTATTAGATAGTGTAGAGGCTAGGAGTACTTTAATTTGGATGGGGATGGGTCTTATTATTACTAAGTATTAAGGAACTTAGGTTTATGGGAGAAAATTTTATAGGAAGTAAGGCCCCCATTTCTAAGAGTCACAAAAGGACTATATCCATGTTTATAAAGATGTATTATTTTATTAAGGAATTATCCAAATATATTTTTGAGGCTAGGACTAATTTAGGAGAAATTATGGATGATGTGATTTATCATCCCCAATGGATAGGTATAGGGGATTGAATATAATGATTAGAAAATGATAATTGGTTGTTTGGATTAAGTGGTCCATATTTGGATTTTGGATTGTGTAATGTTTATGTGTGTCACTTGATTATGATTTATTATAGTACAAATTTTGATTGATGTTATTTGAAACATTTAAATTTAATAGGGAGGTTTCAAGTTGATTATCTTGATAAATTTTGATTTGGTTTTTGTGTGAGCTAGCTATATTTGGATTTGATTAGCGTATGATAAACCTTTGACATTGATTTGATGTTTGGACTTGATAATGAGATAAGGTAATCTCTTATATTGGATTTGATTGACTTGATTGATATGATTAGTTATATTTTACAAGTGATCTTAAATGTTGACCAAGTGCTACATTTGAACTAGCTAAAAAAAGATGTTGATGCAATAGGTTTACAAGGTCATAGTTGACCAAACAAAGGTTGACAATACTATCTCAATTAAGTGATTTTATGGGATCTTCTCAAGTTTGATACATTAATGATTGGATTTGATTGTGTAGGTGACTTGACTATATTTTTTGATTTAAGTAAGCTTCAGGGATTGTGATGAGTGATGAAAATTGATTTTAGACACAATTAGATTTATGAGGTAAATGGATGTTTAGATGGTGATGAGGTGATGGTTTTGACTTATTTATAGATTGGATAATAGGATTGAAATATGTGTGAGCCTTATGTGAAATTTTATGGGATGACTTATTTGGTGAATGGAATAGGTATAAAAAATACTATTGTTATCCACAACATACAAAAAAGATCACACAATATGACAAGCCTATGCTAATAGATATGGGTGTGTAACACAACTACCAACCCATTATTTTAATCATGTAAAGTGGTGAGTAGTTTGGTCTCCTAACACTCACTCTACATTTTTACATGGTGATTTATATTAGGGGATGTTTTTTCCAATGCAATGGAATTTTTTTGCAATTGAAGGGCCTTATTCTAGGATGTACAAAGCTCACTAAGGAATTCCCATAAATACCTCATGGTACATGGGTCTTGATTCCATATATGGATGTTTTATGATTCTCTAGTATTGGAGTGTAACCTTGTCACTTCATGGAAACCTTTATAGGGAAATATATTTAGCTTTATGACACCTATACTTGAAATTTATACTCTACCATATCATGAATTTTAGATTATTGTGTGGTGATGAAATCCATGTCAGAAACCACCTAGTGATTACTATAAGTGCATGGTGATAAAATAAATGTCATATATCCCATATAAAAATAAAAAATGGAAGGATTTTTTGACTATTTATGATCACAAAAATCATCCTATAGGTGCAAGGGAAAGCATACACAACCTTGGACTATGTAGAATAAACACACATTCACATAAATTAAACTAAGATGACTAATTTTGAACACACACAAAGATTTGATTAAATAAAAATTATGGAAAAGGTGTTTACAATAGGTTTGATTTGTTGTTTATTTGACAAGAGGACCTTAACTTAAGGGTTAGTATTTTGAATTCAACTCTTAAGAATAAGTTAAAAAAACATAGTTAAGAAACCAAAGCCACCACTACTCAGAGTGAAGTTGATACTCCTTAGGATGAATATATTTATGCACATATTGAAGCCACTAAATGTAATAAGTCAAATATAATTTTTTTTTGAATGCTAAGTAAAACATCCTCTTTTTTTTAGCATGAATTTGTTAGTACCAGAATGAAGTGATATATTTTGGAAAAGTTTATGCACAATAGTAAACAATAATAATAATAATAATAATAATAATAATAATAATAATAATAATAATAATAATAATAATAATAATAATAATAATAATAATGATAATAATAATAATAATAACAACAATAATAATAATAATAATAATAATAATAATAATAATATACTGTTGACAAATTTTGACCCCCAAGGTCAAAAGTTCAAACCCTATAGGTAGAAACTTGATTTTTTATGTTTTAAAAACTTTTTTTATTCCTTTACATGCCTTAATATCCTGTAAAAATTATTCTTAAAACCTTATTAACAAATTTTAAGGTTTATTAGGAGAAATTAATGTAATAATTTATATCTAAATTATACTAAGTTAGTCATGTCATGGAGTGATGAAACTTGGTAAAGTGGTGTCATAGGTCCTTAGGTGTCCCTAAAAGTCATTTCATGCCTCAACCAACTTGTATAAACATTTTATGATGGTTTGGAGAAGTTAAGGTTATTTTTCAAACTTTAAGGTAATGTTCAATGAGGAAGAAGATGATTTTTGCAAACTCCAACATGTGTAAAAGATAAAACAATCCAAAAATATGGAAAATACCCTTTCTAAGGTCCTTTTTGGAGTTAAATAACTTCCATATATGTAATCCAGTCAGAAAGTAATCAGATTATTGCATTTAAATGCCAAACAAGGGAGTTTCAGTCATTTATATAGAATTTTGAGCTTATATTTAGGTTTAAAAACATTTAATAAGAATAATTTAAGATTATGTAGGTGAAATCAATGTTTTTATTATATGGATAGGTTCCAAGCTTGCAAAAGTCACTTCCTTTTCTCCATCCCTCCATTGGAAAATTTGCAGAGGTAGTTTTCAAGTGGATGGTAAAACCAAGAGAGAGAGATTAAATGTCTAATATTTTTTCCAATGGATGGGGTCCTAATCACATTAAAATTTGTGGCATTGTTTTTTATATCCATCCACTATCCTTTATAAATTGTCATTAATAATATAGGGTGGTATAAAACTATTAATCAAACTAACAAGCTCACTATTCCTCCTTAAAATGATAGTCTAAGATAATTTGAATTCATAGGAGAAATTGAGGTAGATGTGTAGGGTATATTTCAATATTTTATGTTCTTTATTAGGTCATACATGGCATGTGTGGCCTCAATTTGACAAGAAACTTCCGTTATTCTCTATTTGTAGGATGACTATTTTTGGTTTCTTAAATGTTTTAAGGTCTTCAACAGTCAAAGAACATAAATGGAGTTATATAATCATGTCTCACTCACCTCAGTTCATGTACAATCCTATAAATTATTATCAAGTGCATTAATCCATTACCATTCTCTCCAACCAATATCTAGTATTTCCTCACTTTAAAGATTGTGTGTGAAGACTACTTTCATAAAGTGATTTATAGGGTCTTGTTATACATTATCAAGATTATGTGAGGGTATTAAAATCAAAATATAAGTGAGGAGGCAATTAATAGGTGTTATTAGAACTCAAAATATAATGTTTGCATTGTTTCAAGGGCTAAAGCATAAAGAATGAAGACCTACATGTCTGCAAACCTGTAGTTTTACATTTTAAGATAATTTATGTGAGATATGAATCAAGTTTTGAATTGAAAGGATTAAAACACGAGGTCAATTCAATTTCTTCACACTTGAATATTTTCAATAAAAATGAGGAAGCATGGTTCTAAGACTTAATGCTAAACACATAGTCAATCACCACTATAGGTAGAATGTTAGTTTGAGTAGTGTGATGTCTTATAAGAGCATTAAAAAAAATATGTAAGATGTAATTTGAAGATATGATATGAATTGGTAAACAAATTAACAAATATCATAGAGTGAAGGTACACCTTCAAAATGTGATCAAGACACCCAAGGATAACCTTCATGCTTGCTTAGGTGGCCATAATTGATTTCAAACTTGAGAAAGATAAAATTGTAATGTGGAGTAGTGGTTGAGTTCAGATAGATAAAAAAGATGTTAAAAGATATTTTTATGATAATGAGACTTAAAGAGAAAGGTCAGAGAGAAAATGACTAGGCAAGATTCAATTTAACCCTGCAGACATAGTCTATATACAATTACAGGTTTTCTTGAGTTATAAGGATGGTTTCAATATTGGAGATGGAAAATAAAAGGTATGTAATGGGTTTGGGGTTTATGTAAATAATAAATTTAACGGAATCAAATAAAACCTAAATAAGATCATAGAGGCTAACCAAAACAAAGCTCACTAAAACCCTTCATATATAGTCATAAAATCTATAGGCCTCCACGGCTTTTTTAGTGAAGGTGTCTTTTGGTCAAGAGAGGTAAAAATATGAGGATGAATCAACTAATTTTAGGTTTATTTCATATTGTTAGTGACCCTATAAAATCATCACATTAAATAACAAAATTGATGGTAAGGTTAAGATATTTTTTTATGTTTGTTGAACCTAAGGCCATACATACATCCCTGTATATGCATATTTGGTAATGAAGGTTGGCTAGTAAGGGTGAATTAGAGACATGAATAATCTGAGAAAGTGAAGTCCTCAAATAAGCATTGGGTAAGGTTTTATACTCTCTCAACAGTGAAAGAGGCCTAATACAGGTTTTTAGGGTCACTAGAAATGGCTAGCTTGAGAACCCTAGGTGTGAGCTAAGGATACTCATAATAGGTCTAGAAGAGAAGTGGAAAACATGACCACTTGCATAAATTGTAAATAGTGTCATATACCTCCTTCAGGTATCGAATTTCTAACCAAACATTGTGTATATTTATCACTCATTTTCTTTCTTCTCAACCTCACAAATACACACTCAACCATCTAAGAGAGTCTCAAAATTTGCTTTGATATTTCATGACAAGGTGCATGGTAGAAAATTATTTTGGAGGTTTTAGAGAGACTTATCAACTTTCATCCTATGGCATTGGTTCATGGGAAGAAGCTCTGTCCTCTATGAGAATTCCTTAAAACCTTTTCACACCATAATCCCTCTTGAACCCCTATAGTAACCTAATGAGATAAATATTCATTCTAATGTCTTATAATTATTTGGTTTAGAATTAAAATTATTTGATGAATATGTAGGTATTTTTTAAATATTCTAAAATATTTTTTTCACATGTGAAGGTACATGGGTGCACTGAATTGCTCAAGAAATAGGGCTACAAACTTGTATGTGAAGGTACATGGTATGGGATGATCACCATAACTAATATTAAAGGAATATAAGGGATTTATAAAGGCTCTAAAATCATACACACTCATTTTAAAGCATCATAATAATATTCATAAGCTCTTCAAGTTGTCAAGTGAGTCAAGAAGGGAGAAATCCATTATTTTGCAAGCAAAATATCTTATATGCAGGCCTATAAAACACTTCAATAGACCTATCCTCATTCTATTAAGATATTATATGATGTTTAATACCTAAAAAAAGTCATTAAAATGTTTAGAGTTTAAAAAATTCTTTCCAAACATTTCAAATGCTTCTCAAGCCTATAGAAGCACCTAGATTAGGATGTTTGACCATTTCATGGTTGACCTATTCATATAGGGCATTAAGAGATCAAAATTGACATGGAACATGGTATTGTAATGGGTAAAGTGATAAAATAATTTAAAGAATTTTCACACTTTTGGGAGAGGTATGGAGTAGAAACTCGGCCTTTTAGGCAAGGAGGTCTAATTGAGGCCCAATTTAGGAGAGAGAATAGTAGAAAAAGGGCACTTCCACTCAAGGTTTGGTCTTAAAATTTGGCATGAAATTATAAGGGGATATTGGATCCTTAAAAATACCTTTATTTTTTATTACCATCTATAAATTATTATACACAAGTATGTTTACATATTTTTGGGGATATAAAGAATAAGGCCAAATGAGAGCTTTTGATGCAAAATGGAGTCTTAGAGAGAGTTTGATGACTATAAATGATTTTTTAAATATCTAATATGATGTGAATAGGATATCTATGGGGATAAATTTCCTTTCTAAAGATGATACCAATATTTGACACTTGTGATCAAGATTGGCCTAGGAGACAAAGAGATTTCAAGACACCTAATGAGTTACTTGATGTTTTCCACTGATATTTTAGTTGTTAAACCTTCTAAAACTAATTAATTGTGTCAATAAAAGATCTATAATGCAACTAAACATACCTTGGTGTTAAAGAGGGCTAATTTTCATCTCACAAGCCAAGAGAAGGGGAAGGTCAAGTAAGGTTTAAAATTCATACACCACTTAGATTAGGAGAACAACTTTAGGATATCAACACTTGTCCTTGAGGACCTAAGAGATAGTTTCACAGTTCTCTTCATTATTACAATTCATGAGACACTTATCACCTATCTCTCCTAACCACTTCTCCATTCTTCTCTCTCACTTCTCTATATATTTATCCTTGATAGGATATGTTTGTATCTTCTACCTAGGTATGGAAAAACACTACCCATTCTCAAGAATTTGATCAATGAGAAACTTATAATATTGCCTCTTCCTCTGATTGGTTCAACTTGTGTGCTTGATTAATTGATCTTATCAAGTGATTAGATTTAATTCCTTGGTATGTTATGTTTATCTAACATTAACGTTTAGTTTGAAATCCTTTTTCTAGGTATTGTGAAGTGTGTAAGTGAGGTGTAAAGGTTGAGTGAGTTGTCTTTTCACTAGTGTCATTTCATGGACTCTTGACTAGTCCTCCTAGCCTAAACATTATTCAAAACCTCCATATGAAATATTGATCTAGATAAGTAGATTTGGAGTAGTGTCTTGTTAACATTAGTCTTGTGTTTGAAGTGAATTTATAGTTTATTGGTATTGGTCAAGTATATTTGGTGCATCACCTCCATATTAAGAGTAGGTTTTTCTATCTTTTCGTAGTAGGTAGGTAGAGTAGTTTGTGATCCTAAGTGGTTAATTAAAAGGAGTTATCCCTTTAACCTAGATATTCAATCCAACATTAGGTAACCCATAGCATAGGATTACTTCCATGTTATTCCAAATTGGAAGGAATGAAATACCTTACAAAGGGTGAGAATTTGGTTGATAACAGTTTTGGCACACCCAGTGGGACCTAGGTCCAAAGTAGTGGAAGGATTATTTGTGTTGTTCTTTTACATATAAACTTTTGGATGAAATAAAAACATTAATATAAACTCCATGGTTAATCAATTATATCTATCATCCCAATCACTTTTCCAAAGTAATCTTTATTCTTAATTCATTATCTTGATGAGGTTGTTATGGTTGAGTTTGAAGTAAATTTTAGTTTCATGGAAGCTGATGAGGCATCTCAAGCCTATGGTATTCTTTATCAATCCTATGGTGATCCTTATTATCCTCATTACAATCCATATCAGCCTTGTTATTATTCATATCAATCTTGTGATCAACATAAATTTCCCTTACATGACTATGATGATGTATATGATCATCCTTCTCAATCTCAAGATATCCCTAGCCAACATAGCCACATTTCAAACCAATCCATTTCAAGTTTCAAGAAACCCCTCTTGGGATATGAGAGGTAAATTATAGGGCTTAACACACAAAAGGAATAAGGTAAAGATATCCCTATTCATCCCATTCATAACATGAGAGACTTATTTTAGCTAATCAAAGATGAATGGGCACCTATTGAGAGATAAAATTGGCAAAGCCTCTCAAGTGGAATGTTGGATGTACTTAGTCTCATTAAAAAAATAGAAGATAATCTAAGAGTTCATGAAGGATAATAGGTTCAATCCTCTCAATCCCTTCTATCCTCATAATTACCACCTCAACCATCATATATGCCACTCCTTATTCCCCAAGATAATATTTCAAGTGAGTTCTAAATTGTTCTAATTCCATATATTCTTCAAACTTTCCCTTCTTGGATTTCAATCCAAGAGAGAATTCTAAAGGAGGAGATTGTTGTTAATTAGCCTATTATTGAGAACCAATATTCTACTTCTCTTCCTCAAGAAACCCCCAAGAAGTATTTGAAGACGTCAAGATGGAATCAAGTGGTGAAATAATGAAGTAAAAAAGGTGAGATAAGTATATATTGGGGAGTTAAAGCCAAATAAGAATATGAAGTTATGAAAGTCCACCCTATCCCTCCTTAAGAGCCATATTATATCCCATATCATCCTTATTGTGATATATATCCTCATGAAGTCACTAACCACCTTCAAGACAATCTATTTTAGGAGAATATAGATAACAAAATTGAAGAGTTTGAGTTGAAAATGAAGGGAATTGAATCAAACCAAGATCAAAATATTGAAATCAAAGAAAAAATTATGCTTATTCAAGATTCAATTCCCTCTACTCAAGAACCTAAATATTTTCCATCTTGGAAATCAATCCAAAAAGGCACTCAAAATAATAAGGTCCTACTTCAAAAGATTGAAAATCAAGTTACAGTTGTCAAGGAGCCTAAAGAAGGTTATGAGAATAATGAAATGGTGGTTGAAGAGAATGGGGGAACTCATAACCCAATTGAGATTGATTTCCCTTCAAGCATTACTACAAGAATATTCCATTCCCAATACTTCAAGTTATAATAAACCCCCCTCAATCCTAAAGACTATTCATAAGCCACCTACCATACCACATACTCCCTCTCAAACTCATGAGTGTATCCCTAGCCCTCCCACTATCTCCCTTATTGAATGGGAACCTATCCTATGCGAGATGAATGAAGAAGTAGTAGATGTAAATGAAGTTCAAAGAGAGTGTTATGAAGATGATTCAAGTGTATATGATGAATAATTCACCATTAGCACTCCCCATCTTGAAAATAAACACAAATTAGTCTTTATAAATAAATAAAGGAATGATATTCATAATGTTGTAGCTAGATATGAGGGGAATGGTAAGATTGATACCTTAGCCAATGAAAAAGTTGATGAAGATATGAAATAAAATGCTCTTGAGATGGACATCATGTTGACTGATCTTGTTGAGTCCAATAGGAAGGTTCAAGGAGATTTAGAGGACATGTGGAAGACTTATTTACACATGTTCAAAGAATATGAAGGTTTTGGGAAGTTGAAACCTCTAGGAGGAAAAGATCAATTGATTATGAGTAATACAAGGTTCCTGATGAGCCACTATGTTTGGAATATCACCACCAATAGTTTAAATTCCATGATAGAGTAATCTATGATGGAAACATTATTTAAGATAATCAAGAGATTGGATTGGAAAACACAATAAAGGATAAGACCATTATTACTTTCATGGACTAAGAGGACCTATGCCATAAGTATTGGGAAGTTTGCAATGAATTTTAGAATATTCAAGGGTCTATATCTCATAATGGTTAGATTGAATATGTTCTTGAGGTTACCTTACTCCTTGAAGGACAATGTGAGAATATCTAAAGTACCAAGTTTGAGGCTACCCCTATAAACCAATAATTAGTCATGCTTGAGATAACTTAAAACATCAAGAGAGATCATGTTAAAGATCTTAAGCCACATGATGAGTTCATATTTATAAGTGATTATTTTGTTGTTGTTTATCTATTTAAGAACATGCCAATAAGATTGGCATTCAAGAGGAGTGTGAAGACAACAAGATAAATATACAAGATGTAGCTTGCCTTATGTTATTTTTCATATCATAGAGAAAATATATCACAAGTTTCCCTTTGATCCAAGAAGAATAAATGTTTATAGGTCAGTTGTATATATTAGTTTGCTTATGTTTTTTATGTTCCCCAAATGATTGTTAGCACATGTGTGCATCTTGTTCATTTTATTTGTGTGTGTTGTTATTTTTTTGTGGTTTTAAAGTCAAATCAGTTTGTTTTGTCATGGTCATGGTTTAGTTAGGCCTAAATCTTAGTGTAAATGACTCCATTTCCTAATGTAAGGACAAGGCTACTGGTCTATTTAGTGTAATAGGCATACTACCACTATGAATAACTAATTTTTTGACCAATTTTGATCCCCAAGGTCAAAATATCAACCCTTATAAGTAGAAATTTGATTGTTCATGTCTTAATAAATTTTTTCTAGTCCTTTGCATACATTAATAGTCTTCAAAAAGTGTTCTTAAAACCTTATTAACAAAGTTTAAGGTTTATTTGGAGAAATTAAGGTAATAGTTTATCTTTGCATTATATTAGGTTAGTCATGTCATAAAGTGATTAAACTTGGTCAAGTGGTGTCATAGGCCTTTAGGTGTCCCTCAAAGTTGTTTCATTCCTCAACTAACTTGTATAAACATTTTATGATGGTGTGGATAAGTTAAGGTTATTTTTAAAACTCCAAGGTAATGTTTTATGAGGAAAAATATGATTTTTTCTAACTACAACATGTTTCAAAGCTCAAAAATGCCAAAAATCTATAAAATAACCTTTCCATTATCCATGGAGGAGTACATAACTACCATATATGTCATTAAGTCAGAAATTAATCAAATTCTTACATATCAACACCATAGAAGGGAGTTTAACTCACTTGTATAGACTTGTGAGCTCATCTTCAGGTAAAAAATGTTTTATAAGTGTCCTTTTAAATTCTTCAAGTGAAATCCATATTTGGATTGTAGGGATAGGTACCAAGTTTTCAAAAGTTTTTTCCTTTTCTCCATCGATCCATTGGTAAGTTTATAAAGGAAATTTTCAAGTGGATGGTATGGATAGGAGAGAGAGAGTTAGGGTCTAAGAGTTTTTATAGATGAGGGGGTCCTAAGCATATTAAAATTTGTGGCATTGGTTTTTAGATCAATCCTATCTGCTTTATCAATAATTGTTAAGAGGTCAGGGTGGTCTAAAATTACTATTCATCCCCATAAACTCATTTTTTCTCCTCAAAATTATTGGAGAGTGCGTTGTTATTGATGTCAAATGATAATGTTATGTGTGCATTTAAGATAAGATAAATGATAAAGTGATGATATGATGGTGAATGTTGAAAATGTTCCAGTACTTGATAGATATTGAAAAGGTAAGAGAAGATGTTGATAGGATGTATAATCTTTTACAAGATTTTTAGGGATTAGAGACACAAAGTTATAGGTCAAGAAATGAAGACAAAGGTGCATAAATGGTGTCTTGGTGTTCTCAAGGGTATACATGCCTACGTAGGTTTGACCAAATTAGATATGTTGCTCAGTTATAAGTACAAGATGTAAAATTTGAGTATTAAAAAAGATCTAGTGTGTTGTCTTGGAGGTGTATACCAAGTTTGAATTCATAAGTTTGTAGTAAAATACCTGAGATTGGTTTTGAAGTTTCTTGAGTGCTTTGAATGAAAGTATGAGAGCTTGAGAAGAAAGTTTTGATACTTGTTGGAATGTGTAGACTTTGCATGATGACCTAAGAAGGTTTCCAAACATTTTGCAGTGGTTTTAGGTATAAAGATTTATGAACATTCATTAAGAATGTAGACTGGTCAAAACCCTCCTATAAACTTTTATAATGACCTGATTGAATAAATATTATTGGATTGTTCCCAGAATGGATTGTTTGATCAAGTTTGATGATATATATGTTGTATATGACTCCTCCAATCACCTCTAGGTAGTAGTGGTGTGTTAGAGTAATGAGCAGAAGGTATCTAAAAGTGATTATTTCTAAATATTTTATTGTTATAGGTAGGGCTGACCAATTCAACACATAAAAATAATTAGAGGTTTGAAGGTCAAGAATTTTTATTGAGATATATGGAGTTATTTTTTCAATTTATGTTCACTATGTCAATATTTTTGGTCAAACAAGTTGTCATATCGCTAAATCTACAAAGAGTGAAAAGGTGATTAGGGAAGAGTTCCATGTGACTAAGGATAGATTAAATGGTTTTTATTATTTTTTTAATACTTATTACTCATGTTCCCTTGGTTTTAAAGTGTTTTTGGTGCTCATACATAGGCTAAAATAGTGAAAGAAACCAAGTAGAGTGAAAAGGTGATTAGGCAAGAGTTCCAAGTGACTAAGGATGGATTAAATGGTTTTGGGTATTATTTTATTACTTATTAATCATGTTAAATTTTTTATTAAGTGTTTTTGGTGATCATACATAGACTAACATATGCTCACAAAGTGACTTATCTGTGTAAGTCAAGACTGTGAAGGTGTTTATTCTAGAAGTTGATCTATATGTTTCATAATATTATTATACATATATGTATTAGTGTTTTTAAGTGTGATAAATAATTTTATTTACCTTTTAAATTTATGTTTTGGTCAATAAAATTATCCTACATGTGTTAGGTATCATGTTCACTATGACTATGTTTTCGAACCAAATTGGCAGTTCTAGGTGTACTAAGGTAAGTGATGATTTTGAGTCCTTATGACAAGAGGTGATTTATAAAATGGAAATATTAATGTTTTTTGATAAATAATTTAATTTTAAAATATTTATTAAATTATAATATATAGGTTAAGTTTTTGAATCATGAAATCTAAAAAGAATTATCTAGCTATGTTGGCACTATGTGAGAAGGGCATGAGAGATTGGTCTGTAAGACAAATGAGTAACATTAGAACATGTGATATATCCAATTGAGAGTGATATATATATATATATATATATAAAATTAATTTTTTTGAATTATATGTCTTGTATTCACTCTTTTAGATGTTAAACAAAAATTGTTCATAAAAGTGTTCTTGAAGGCTACAAGCAGTTTGACTGATCATTTTGTAGAAGTGACTTGAAAGTGTTATTGGATAAATTTAATAATAAAATGAGTATGGATATGTTTTATAAGTATAAAATTTTCATAATAAGGCATTTTAATTCATATATTGTTCTTATTAAAGTTTGGAGAGTTAAGATGCTTGACTGTACTTTGACTGTGTTTGACCAAAATTGAGTGAGCCTATTACAGAGGTGATTTTGGATGATTGGAGATGAGTGAAGGAGTAAAATGTACATGGATAATTTTATTAAGTCATGAATTATATATTAATTTGTTTTTTAAATTGTGTTTTTTTATAAAAGTGATAATATACTTCTATTTTGTAATACAAACTTTTCTGTGTTTTTAGGCCTAATGGCAAGTAAGCTAAAATGGCTTGGTTTAAGTGGTGAGGTGAGGTTATAGGTGGTATGTAACCATGTGGTAGTGATAAATGATAAATTTTAATCATTTTTTATGTGTTTCATCTATTAGTGAAGGCAAAATGTGGTCAAATAAGTCTGAAGTGTAATGTGTGGGTGTGAAGGCCTAATTCCTTTAGGTTTCCATTGGGACTAATAGTGAAATTGGTCTCTATGGACTATGCAAGACCTAGGTATAGTTTTTATAATTAATTTAAAGTGTATTAGGACCTATTTAAAGTATTATCAAAGTGGGTTAAGGATATTGGCTGACCAAGGTGGGTTAAATGAAGTGTGTGGTATAAATGCAAGGCCTAATTGGCTTATTTGGACTAGTTATGTGTGAGAAGACTTAAGTGAATAAAAGAGATAAATAAAGGAGTATAATTAGGTCATTAAGGACCATCATAGGATGAATGATATCATTCATTCATATCTTATAAATTTTATTAAGGTGGATATAAAGTTCATTGGACCTAATGAGCCTAAAAGAGGCATATTGAGCAATTGAGCCTTAGAGGTTGTTTGAGTGAGAGTGAAGGGGAAAGAGTGAAAACAAAGGATATAATAATAAGTTAAATAGTAATAAACATGTGTTAAAAATTATCATAAATCAAAGTTATCTAATTTTTTTCTTTGTTGCTTAGGGGGTTGGAGCCTCCTTTCAAGTTGGAGCTTGCTAAAGGCCTAGTTGGGTTGGTGCCTAACTAGTGACGGGTTGGTTCTCCTTGTGTGGTTAGTGCCTCAATAAATGTTGAATATTGTAATTATAGGATAGTATTAAATGTACATGGTATAGTGGTATTTATCTCCTAATAGGTTTTTCCACATAATATCTTATGTCATCTTGTGATGTACTTGTGCGATTATTTGTTTATGCATTGATCTCTTATGTATGCTTCATGGAATGGTGTTTAGAATTAAATATGAATTATTGTGAAACTAATTAACCCACCATTATCATTATATATTCCAAAAATTGGTATCATATTATGTCCTTTATAAGAGGATTATAGCCTACAAGTGATCCTAAGTACCTTGAAGTGTGATAAGGACAATGTTCATCTTGTTTGCAATGATGGATAAGTTTTTGAAGATTATGGTTGAGGTATGCATATAATTATACATGATGGTGTTATTAATGTTGAAGAATAAGGATTATTCTAAAGCTAAATTCTTGATCAAACCTAAGTTTATAGATAAAAGGACCTTGAAGACATGTTAAAAGATAATCATATTTGTATTAGGTCTCTATGTGACCTAATGAGGGTATGAGAGCTAATGGAGATTTATGAGTAAGATAAAATGGTTTATGAATACCTATACATGGATATGACTCATATAAAATTAAAAAAATATATATATTACAAGGTTTGATTCATTAAGAGAGATCTGAAAGTGTGTATTTTTGCAAGAAAAGATTCATAAAAGTTGATTATGTCTTTGTGTTTTTTGATTGATAGAGTAATATAACTTGGAGAGTTATTTGGTATTCCTATAAGATCAAGGTGATTGATAAAAGTGTGTTATAGTTTTTTCAAATTCATATATATCCTCTTCGTTCTTGGTGGATAAGCAGATAGATCTCAGATTTGAAGAGCTAGCTCAAAAGGTGAATGGAAGTATTTTGAGGATTTCAAGACAAGGGTATCTTGATATGATAAGTGGTGTTCTAAGACACTTATTTTGTTTACTAAAAAGAGTTTATAAATAACCTCAAAGTCATGTAGCTAATGAAGATACTTTGTTCAAGGTCAGTTTGGTCTTTGGTATAAAAACAAGCCTAATTTTTGAAAGATAGTGATGTGAGGGTTTGGTGTCTATAAACTGTAATAGGGATTATCTTGATTATATTAGACCATTTATGGCATCTAGATCTCTATGATCATTAGGTGGATGTTATGAATTGTCTCATTTAGTTGTTATCATGCTTTTGATGCATGTTTGAGTGTAATATAATGTCCAAAATTACAAGTTTAGGATAATGGTTTGTGAGATAATGATTGGTCTTCAATACCAATGCATTTAATGTAGAGAATTGTTATCTATGGTGTTCTAAGAGTGATATGACAAGTTATGTATTCCATGAAGATAATAGTGGTTTGAAGGTGTTTGATATTCTAAGTTTCTCTTTTAGAATCTTGACTATGTGTAGACAAAGTTTGAAGAATGTTGTGTGTAGGTTGGCTTAGTATTCTCTACCATACAGATGATCTTAAGATCATGTATTGTTGATGATCATGTTATGTATGCCCTGAATAAACTATGAAGGATTTCATAGTGTTCTAAAGGTGAGAGTTTCTTGTAACATCATGTTTCTAAGTAAACTTGTATGAGGGAGGTTGATATAGTACTCCAAAATATTTTTTTCATTGTGTTGAGTGTTCTTTGATGTCAAGGTGACCTCATAAGTTCATAAGAGGATATGTTGACATATTAAAATCCATCAATATATTTTGTGGTCTGATATTGATGAGAAGTTCTAAGTTTGCATGAAGATAGAGTTTGAGTTGTTTTCAAGAGTTGCCTTTGGTTCTATGCCTTGCAGGTGAGTTGTTTCATAAAGAGATAATGATTTGAGGATCATTGAATGATTTAGGCTGATGTTATGAGGAGTTATTATTCCATGTTTTGAAGTTGTTCATGTCAATAATAAGTGAGGAGTGGCTCCATGTTGATTAGGTCTTCATGAGACCTATTGGTTATATGAGGCATAATGGTGAAATCTATAGGGTTATTAGTATTTTAAAGAGATAAATTAAAGTGTATTCAAATACCAAGTGTGACTAAATGTTATTGAAAGAGATATTTTGACCCATAATGAAGCACAAAAAGTATAAGTAGATCTAGGCCTAGTATATGCTAATTATGTGTTGATAAAAAATTAAAGGAGAGCATGATCATAGGGAGAGAATTGCTACACCATGAATAAGAAGCTATCTAATACAGTAAATTTGAGCCTAAGGAATAATGATAAGGTGGAAAGAAATAATGCCTACAAATTTATATGCAAACCTAGTGGTTAAGATGTTATGTTTGAAGGTGCCATGAGCTATATCAAGCATCAATGACTTGAGGAGTTTATTTGAATATCTATGGATCTTATTTGAAGGTAATAAAATGATATTTGTATCTATTGAATTTCCATTTCAATTATACATAGAGTTAGGGAGAGATAACTCAAAATGGATTGAGAAGTATGCACAGACAAAGGGGGATCTTCCTTGGTCAGGTCC
>JARHVA010004050.1:0-7500 GCA_037957365.1 Torreya grandis | reverse complement strand
CAAGCAATATCTAGTATTTCCTCACTTTGAAGACTATGTGTGAATACTGCTTGCATAAAGAGATTTAAAAGGTATTGTTTTGCTTTATCAACATTATGTGAGGATCTTTACCTCACAATAGAAGTTAAAATTAAATGGATAGGTGTTCTTAGAACACAAAAGATCATGCTTGCACCATTTGAAGGCCTAAAGCGTAAAGAATTTAGGCATATAGGTCTATAGACCTGTAGGATTGCATTTTAAGATAAGTTGTGTTAGATATGCTTCATGTTTTTAGTTTAAATTATTAAACCATGAGGGTATTAAAATTTATTCACACTTGAAGAGTTTCAAGGGAAATGAGGAAGCATGGTTCTAATAATTAAAGCTAAACACATAGTCACAACCTACATGCAAAATGGTAGTTTGAGTAGTGTGAAATCTTATAAAAGCATTGAAAAGAATATGAAAGATGTGCATTGAAGACAATATGTGAATTGGTAAACAAATTTAAAATGTTTATAGAGTGAATTTATACCTTAAAAATGTGCTCAAGACACCCAATGATAACCTATAGGCTTGCTTAGGTGGCCATAGTTGATTTCAAACTTGAGAAAGATAAAATTTCAATGTAGAGTAGTGGTTTGGAGCTAAGATAGATTGAAAATATGAAAAAAGTAATTTTTAGGAAAATTATACCTAAAGAGAAAGGTTATAGATAAAATGACTAGGCAAGATTCAATCTAACCCTATATACACAGTCCATATACACCTACAAGTTTGCTTGAGTAATCAGGCTAGTTTCAAGATTGGAGAAGGAAAATTCAAGGTATAAAATGGGTTTGGAGTTTAGGTAAAGAAGAAAGTGAATATAATAAAATAAAATAAAAATAAAATCATAGAGGCTAACAAAAAAAAACCTCACTAAAACCCTTCATATCTAGTCATGACAATTATAGGCCTACCTACCTTATTTAGCAAAGATGTCTTTTGGTTGAGAGATGTAGAAATATGAGTATTAATAAAATCATTTAATGTTGATTTAATAGTGTTAGTGACCCTATACAATCATCACAGTCAATAATTAAATGGATGGCAAGGTTAATAGATATGTTTAGGCCTATTGAACCTAAGGTCATACATATAATCGTGTATGTGTATATTGGTAATGAAGGTTGGTTATTAAGGGTGAATTGAAGACATGAAGACTATTATAAAGTGATGGATTACTCAAGGAAACATTGGGTAAGGTTTTATACTCTATAAACAATAATAAATAGGCCTAATACAGGCTATTGGGGCCACTTCTAGTGGCTAGCTTGGAAACCCTAAGTGTGAGCTAAGTATAATCACAACAAGTCTAGAAGAGAACTAGAAAATATGACCAATTGCATGAATTGGAAATAGTGTCACATACCTCCCTGAGATATCTAGTTTCTAACCAAACATTGTGGATTTATTTCACTCATTTTGTCTTTTCTTTACCTCACAAATACACACTCATCTATTTGAGAGAGTCTCAAAACTTGATTAGATATTTCATGACACTGTGATGGTGGAAAAATGAGTTTGGAGGTGTTATAGAGGCTTAAAAAATTCCATATTATGGTATTTATTCATGGGAAGAGTCTCTAACCTCTATGAATAATCTTTATGAACTTTTCACACCATAAACCCTCTTGAACCCTTGAAGTAACCCGATGAGAGAAATATGCATTCCAATATATTCTAATGATCTAGTTTGGATTTGATATGACTTTTATTACTATTTAGGTCCTTTTAACACATTTTTAGACAAATTATTACACATGTGAAGGTACGGGGGTCTTCAAAATTGCTAAAAGAATGGGTTTGTAGGCTTGTATGTGAAGGTATATGGTATGGGACGATCACCATAACCAAGAGTAGAGGTTTATAATGTATTTGTAAATTTTATAAAATCATACACACTCATTTTTTAGGTCTCCTAATAATTTTCATAAGCTTTGAAAGTTCTCAAGTGAGTCAATAAGGGAGAAATTTATTATTTTACAAGCCAAATAGCCTATATACAAGCTTATAAAACACTTCAAAAGACCTATCCTTAGTGGATTGAGATGTCCTAGGATGTTTCAGACCTAAAAAACAAATTACAACATTTAGAGTCTAAAAATATCTTAAAAAAACTTCAAATGTCTCTTAAGCCTATACAATCACCTAAACTAGGGTTTTTGACCATTCATGGTTTACGTATCCATATAGGGTCTCATGAGATTAAAAATGATATGGAGTATGGTATTGGAATGGATAAAGTGAATCACACACTTTCCAAAATTTTCACACGTGTGGGAGAGGTCTAGAGTAGAAACTCAACCTTCTAGGCAAGGAGGTCTAATTGAAGCATAATTTAGGAGAGAAAATCACAAAAAAGGGCACTTACACTCAGATTTTGGTCTTAAAAATTTTCATGGGTGATACTGGGTCATCAAAAATAACTTTATTTTATCAATACCATTTTTAAATTATTATACACAATGAGGTTTACAAGTTTTTAGGGTTACAAGGAATAAGGCCAAATGACAACCTTTCATGCAAAATGGAGCCTTTGAGAGAGTTTGATGACCAAAAATGAATTGCTCTAGGTCTAATATAATGTGAATAGTCAATCATTAGAGATGTATTTCCTTGGTGAATATGATACTAAGATTTGACACTTATGATCAAGATTGGCCTAGTGAGATAGAGAGGTTTCAAGATACCTAAGGATTTACTTGATGATTGCCACTAAGATGTGAATTGGAAGATATTATAAAACTAATGAAAGGTATCAAGAGTAGAGTTGGAATGTAACTCAACATGCCTTGGTGTTGAATAGTGCCACTTGTCCTCTCACAAGACAAGAGAAGGGGTAGTTTTGAAGATAATATCAATGTGTCAAGCAAGGTTTAAAACTCCTACATCACTTATATTAGGAGATCATCTTCATGAGATCAACAATTATTATGTAAGACCTGATGAGATAGTTTCAAAACTCTCCTCTTGCTTATAATTTAGGAGACAATTGTCACCTCTCTTTCCTACACCCTTCTCCCTTCTTCTATCACATTTCTCTCTATATTCAACATTGATAGGCCATGTTTGTATCCTCCACCTGGGTTTTGTGAAGCCCTGACCATTTTCAAGCATTTTGTAAATGAGAAAATTCTTATGTTACTTCCTCTTTTGACTACTTCAATGTGTGTGCTTGATTAGTTAATCTTATCAAGTGATTAGCTTTTCTTCTTTGGTATGTTATCATTGTCTAACATTCATGTTTAGCTTGAAATCCTTTTTGCAGGTCTTTTGAAGTGTCTCACTGAGGTGTAAATATTGAGAGAGTTGTATTTTCACTAGTTTTATTTCATGACTTCTTGACTAATATTCCTAACCCAAACATTCTTCAATACATTCATGTCAAATGTTGATGTAGAGAGGCATATTTGTAGTTTCTTGTTTAGGTTAGTCTCATGTTTGAAGTGCATTTGTATTTGGTTGGTAGTGGTCAAGTATATTTGTTACATCACCTCCTTTAAAGTAGGTTTGTGTATCTTTTCCTAGTGAGTTGGTAAATTAATTTGTGAGCCTACATGATTCATCAAGGATTGCTAGCCTATTAACCTAGAGATTCAATCCAACAATAGGCCACCAACATCCTAGGATTGGTTCCATGTTATTTCAAATTTTGATGGATTGAACTACCTTCCAAAGGTTGAAAATTTGGTTGATAATAATTACTTAACTTAATTATATTTAGATAATGATAGACATAAATAAGCCATTACATCTCCTGTAAACTATGAGGCCTATTAAGTATATTGTAATAACTCTCCTAATATAACAAGGTTGTCATAAAAACTTGTAACACACTCTTAAACCATAAGTCTAATTATGTGATTTGTTATCACAAATCACTCACTAACTATTATATTAGATGAGTTTTTATTACAAGTCATCACACCACTATATTATCTTATTGTATATAATATAAATACTCACATGTGAGCACTAATAATTCCTAACATTCAACCCCCATTATTGTAAACATGGGGAAACATTATCTTTGTTGGAATCAAAATGACTAAGAGGGGTGGGGGTGAACTAGTCTTCAAAAGATTTAAATAATCCTACTTAATCAATCATAGATCGTTTAGAAAAGTATGTATATCTTAGAAAGCATAATCACCAATCTACAAGAGCATTGAACACATCAACATAATATATATGTGGTAAACCCTTAATGTGAAGAAAACCCACTGATGATGCAAATAGACTACATTCTTATAAGACAAACACTAACTTTAGTGAAGCACCAAATTCACATGGAGCACCAACTTAGATAGGCTTTAGTAAGCACCCACTTTCAAGGAGGCACCAACCCCTAGATGATTTAGCACCAACTTAGCCACCTAAAACACTTGATCAACTTCATAATACCTTGGTTCTCATATAATATATTATAATCTCCTTCCTCATCTCTTCACACACTTCTATCTTTCTCAAAATAGGCTCTATCCTTATTCACTTAACTAGCCCTCTTCTTGACTTGATTAGGGCATATGACCTTCATCCTTACACTCAAAATCTATCACATGTTCATCACTGATCTTCTATCCTTTTTTGATGGTCTACAAGGCCTCCTTCTATTTTTTAATATCCTTTCTTATTCTCTGACACTCCACATATTTAAATATGCCTATAAATACCTAGTATATATATAAGTTTCATATTCATATACTTATTAGTCAGCCCAACACTCTTATTCTATTTTGTTTTCCATGAAATGGATCTTAGAACAACTCATAGAAATATATAAAACATGTTTTTAGTCCATTTAGGTCTGACTTTCCTCAAATATGCCTTGTTGACCAAGTTTGACTTTTTAGTCAAACTAGGGCACGTATAAGCAGAAACATGAGTTTTAGGGTCTATAAGGGGTCTAAATAGATGTTATAAGGTATCTTAAAGGTCAATTAATTCCATTTCATGTTACACTACCTTTGTTTATTATTCCCCTAGGTCTATTTATCATTTTTGGGTCATTTAGAGATATTTTTAAGTGCATTTAATGATTTGTATGGGTTTCATGGGAATTATAAAAGTTTTAAGGAGTTTTATAACGTGACATGTGTCATAGGAGGTCTTTATCAACTTTCATTAACTGAAAATTTTAGGTTGTTTAGGTAAAGGCAATTTTTCTGGCTAAGGAGAGAAAAATGGGCACTTGTACGATAGCTTTGGGAAGCATGCCACTTGGAAAATGTGGTGGTGTGACCCTTCACCTTCCCACAGGTCATATAAATGTTTGGTTTTAATATATTTAATAATAAATGGCATCTTCAACTCATTTATCTTAATTTTCTATTGGTAAACTAAGTAAGATCAACTTCAAGCACTTGGTACAAAAGGTACAGGTAGATTTGGGAGGAATGATTCTACAAGGGGATTTTAATTTAAATACACTTAATTTTCATAATATGAGTTTGTTTTTTTCTTCCTCCTCCTTTATGAACCATCATTTGGCTCCAGGTAGCTTTTTGGGAAATTGCATTGGAGAGGGGGTCATTATTTGCATTCTTCTTCATTTTTCTTATTTTGGTTTGATGATTCCATGTTTTGCATAGGTGTCCACATGAATTTAAAGGTGTCATTTCATGATTTATATCCTTAATTTGGATTAAAAGGAATTAATAATGTAAGGAAGTCTTCTCTAAGATTATTTTCCACTTTGGGTCAGAATTTTGTCTTCTTCTAAAAAAAAGTGCACCTATAGATGTTGTTGGGAAATTTATCCATGACAAAATGAGGGATTGGACAAGGTTATATATTTTTTGAATCCATGTTATGCCTTAGAATAGGTTTTTGGTGACTTAAGACTTCTCAAAGAGGCCTAAATTGTGCATTTTCTCCATTGTTTCCATTCATTGTTTATTACAACACAGTCTAGCCTACATGAGGTCCATACAAAGCGGCTATGGGAGCATTAAGGAATGTGAGATGGCCTTGGTAATCTCCTATCAAGTCATATAAATATTTATTTCACTTATGAGACCAATTAATTCACCAAGTCATGGAAAGGAGAGAAATTTCAAATGAAGGAGGTGACTGAGTTTTGGTATCACAATCCCCAAAAGTTCTGAACATGGATCCAAAAGGTTTTTACTCTTTCCATAAAGAGGAACCATGATTGATTTGGGAAATAATTTTATAGTCATCTTGTATTCATATCTACAAGTTATCACCATGCCAATTTTGAGACTATAATGACAAGGATAAGATGGAGTTTGACACCCTAAAAAATGGCAAAAAGGCCACTAAATTATGGTAGTGACATCTAGAGGGTTTGGTAACAAATTTGATGCTTGAATTACTTATGAAGATGTTTAAACTTGTAAAAGTTGGGGAATCAATTATAAAAATTCCAATAATATGTCTTGAGCACTCATGACATGGCAGAGGTGATGGCCACATCAAGTGACCTTATAGGCCCATCACTTGTCTATACACAGGGTACACAGGGTAGTGAGTTCAAATTTTGAGAATTTGGCACAACAAATGGTTAAAGGGATCCTAAAATTAGAAATAAAACCTAAGTGTAAGTCTTGGGGAACTAGCTGAAATCCAAAAAATCCCTATAAAATCACAAACATGATTCAATTATCTTAAAAACAATCTACAGGCCTAGATTATCCACCTATAGCTAGGGGCATTGGAAGTTTGTCTCAATTAGGGGTAAGTGTGGTTTTTGAGCCCAAATGGAGAATGAAAATGAGGTAAAATGATGTGATAAGAGGTTACAAAGTAAAACAAATACTTTTATATACTTTTGAGGTTAAAAATACCAAATTGAAAACCTACAGCTAAGGCAAAATATGCACCTACACCTTGGGATTTGAGTTGGTCTTAGTCAGGGGTAGATGAGGTCCTTTATGCTAAAATTCAAGCATGTAGATGGTGAAATAGATATAATATTATTCTAAAATCATAAATTAAATATTTCATAACCCATCTTTGAGGTTAGATACATATCAATATATACCTATAGGTCTATGAACAAACACCTACAGTCTAGAATGGAGGTTGGTCTCAGTCAGGGGTAAAGTGAAGTTTTGGAGCTCAAATGGAGCATGTAGGTAGGTGGGATGATCATAATAGAGTTTTAAGAATAAAAAAAAATATATTTTCATTATTTTTTAGGTTAAAAAAATACCTTGAAAACTTATAGTCCTATAGGTGTGTGTCTCAGTCGTGCACAAAGGTGGAACATAGTCAAGGTAGGGTATGCCATATGAAGGACCTAGACATGGTAATGCATGATTTGAAGGTTTTAAAGGTGAATTAAATTATCAGGATTTTTATTACCAATAAAATAATTAAATAAATTATTAAAAAAAAAACAAAAATATCATGATAACCAATAGCAAACAGAAGGCACTGATTTCCTCTACTAGGCATTATCGGCCTATTCTAGGTTTCCATGGCATAGAAGGTGTTTAAGGTGAAAAT